>CAJNJA010009342.1:0-41288 GCA_905231915.1 Symbiodinium necroappetens | reverse complement strand
AAAAAACAGAATTATTTTTAATATATATTTTTATTTAATTAGAAAAGATATAAATACATAATGATATAGCTTATGACAAAAAAATATATAGATTTTTCGAAAATATTGGTCCAATTATTGGATTTATTATAGAATTTTGATATTTATTATATATATATATAAGATTTTCTGTAAAGCTATATTTTTAGTCGATAAATTTCTTTATATTTTCTATATTTGGAGGATATAATATTTCTCATCTCTTTGAGATATTAGATGATAATATTTAAGGTATTAAATCGACAAAAAAATTAAATAGCATTTTAGATTATTATTTTTTTTAATTTAGAAGCTTGGCAGAGATTTTAATAATATTTTGAATTGCCTGTTATTTTATTTGGTTTTTATTTAGGTTTATGGGACGAAACCCATGAGATTCTTTAGGAATTAAATTTCCTATCTATTTAGGGTTTAGGGGTCCTAAACCCGACCACGCGAGACCCCAAACCCTTTTCTAATTTTTCGGGAGTCAATCCTCTATTTTTTCAGACCCATCCGAGGGCTTAGGTCTAATATCCGAATAATATTTTAAAATTTAAAATTCTTGCGCCCTTATTTCTTATTTTTAAAATCTTCAAATGAAATTAATGGGGAATCAAAAAATCTAAATAAATAAATTTTTAGAAACCAATTATCCGACATCTTAGGAAAATTCTTATCTTAACAATTAACTTTAAGACGAAATTTATAACTTCAAAACCATTCCTCAGAATTATCATAATCAGAAACACTATTTTCACCATTTAAATAAATAATTCCAATAATACTATTATCTTCTATTTTATATCTCATTCTTATAAAAATTTGCAAAGAATGCGGCTTATAGACATATTCATTATCAAATTCAAGTAATAAATAACCTAATTATTTAGCGAAAAAAAATCGAATATTTCGATCGCTATATATAAATCTTAAAAAAAAAACGAAGAGAATTTTTGCCCAAATATTTCAAGTTCAGAATCCGAACGAATCTATATATTTCTAGATATATCTATTTGGCGATTCAAAGATAATATATGCGATTATTTTAATCGTAATTTCATATAAAATCTATTTTCGAGATAGTCTCTCAAAATCTTAAATATTCATAGTTTTCTCTTCCCGGCTAAGATCATAATTTCTCTAAATTAACGATTCTATTACCCACTATTTCGTATTAAAATATTTGTGTTATTATATCGTATGTCGTCGTAATATATATATATAGTTTATTCTTTATCTTGTATTTGTCGTATTTTGTATCGTTATAATTCATTAGTCGGCGTATCGTATTTTTCTTATCGTGGCAGTAGCGGGTGGTGGTGGTGCTGGTGGTGCTAGGAGTAGTAAAAGAAGTCGTGGTAGCGGTCGTGGTCGTAGTGGTAGTGGGAATAGGAACAGCAGTAGGAGTAGGCCCAGGAGCAGTAGGAATAGCAGTGGCAGTGGCAGTAGTAGTAGTAGCACTACTAGTATTTGTGTCGTAGTCGTAGTAGTACTGGTAGTAATAGTAGTGGTAGCAGCAGTGGTAGTACCATGGGTACACCGGTAGTAGCAGCAGCGGTGTGGGCGTCAGCTGCCGCGAAGCTTGGGCAGTTGCGGCTTTCACGAGGCATGCAATACATACAGCGATACGAGAAATTCTCTTTCTGTGCACGCATGACCATCCGCCATCAGTCTTGAGTTCGCCGACAGGTCAGCGAACACGCATTTGCGAATCCAGTCTTGCAGGGGCGTGTGGTTGATCAGTCACAAGAGACACAAGGTGATGAGATCGTCCTCCACCACCAACGCTAAGCCGAACATCATGCCAAGCACCTCAAATGTGCATTGTGGAACACCCGCGACAGTCTACACCTGCTTTCGGACTGGGCAGCCTGCAGAAAACATGGCAACGATTCGCAGGAGTGCCTCAAAGCTCAAACGCCAGAGGTCATGTAACCAGACGTGGCGGGGGCATTCTTCATGATCGTTCACTCCACTTTCACTGTCCTGTAGTCCATGCAGTCCAAGGCTCTCCATCGTCAAGCATGGCAGAAAGCTTACTCGTCCAGGGGAGGCTGTGGAAGTCTGCAACTGGCCAGTGCTTGTGAGACATCTGAAATAAACAAGCATGAAAGCTGGACCCACTTGGACCACATCTGTAGTCTCGCCTTGTTGTGCCATATGCTGAACATCTGGGTCTGCTATCTCCCGTCCCGAAGAATGCTCCCTGGAGCTTGCGATCAATGAGACATGCACACAAGCCGCGTGAACTTTCAAAAGGCTCCACATGCACACGCCTGACAAACCCGTCCAGCCGCTTCACCGACCTGTGCGCGTGGACGGAGGCGTGGACGGAAGCTAGCCGGCACGAAGCAAATGAAAAGATTGCACAAGCAACAAAGCCGGCATTGTCGATTCTCAAGGTGGGAGCATGTGGGTCCACAAGTCAGTAGGGGACCACAGGCAAACGGCTGCAAATGGCTACTCCAGAAACACGGGCACAGCAGAATCACTCTCTTCTGCCAAGATTTTCTCGCATCCAGTCTTTCGGACAGCGGCTCCTGAGGACACTCCGACACCCAGGCCTCAGAAGGTCGCCAAAGCGTTTGGCAAGCCTGTCAGCAGAATTGAATGACATATGCGGAGTCAAGGCTGACCTCCAGATCTCAACCTAGCTCTTTTGACTCGATTGCCGGACTAACCTGTTTTGGGCATCAATGACCCCCACGCAGCACACGAAACCTTCGGTTTCTAGAGGCATTTTGGCATCAATGCATTATTTGTAGGACTTCATCTGCGCGGCCACCGAGTTCTGTGATTGCAGTCAAGGTAGCTCGCGAAGTTCTTTGCTTTGCTTCGACGCGGTATCCTGCATGCACTCAAACAGCGAAGTGGCAGAGTTGCAGGAGCATCGGAGGCCTCTTGTTCACGAAACTCCCTCACCGACATCTCTTGAAGAGTCAGCACCTGCCGCAGGTGTGCACGCAGAAAGCTCGGGTGTGCAGGAAGCACAGACCTCCGTGGAAAATTCTACGTAGCGCTGCTGCTCATTCTCTGCCCAGGCTTTGCCGGCCTGGTGCGAGCTCGGTGTGCTCAGTATCTGCCGCACGACTACTTAGATACCTGGAGTTCAGCTGTTGCTTCTCTATCTGGAGTGTATCGAAGGTGTCGGCATCAATCGGCATCGACATTGAACATCATTGCAGGCACGCCTTTTCCGGCTCAGGAAATTGGACGCACATCTGGACGATGGCTGCTGACAGCATGGCCAATGCATTGCAGTCTTCAAGGGTCCCCTTCCTCCAGACAAAAGAGCTAGTCCAGCTTTCCTTCGGAACGACGAGAACTGGAAATCCCCGTATCTCTCCTGTCGCAGGAGAGAGCCTTACAGAATCCCATTCCGGCAATCTCCTGCTTGCCCGCAAACGAAGCCACGGTTCCGAAGACAGGCTTCTTCACAGTGTGTTTAGGCGAAGCATAGCGAAGCATTCAGGGACTTCCCGATGGAACAAGAGCAAAACTGTTCGGGCGTCCGAGCATTAGATACATGAGTGAAGAAATCACCTGCCCGGAGATCTCTTTCTGGTCAACACGGAAGGCCTTGATGGCTCTCTGTGAGTGCGTGTCTTCCCTGATTACATCGCTCGCCTGCATTGGCTTTCCCGACGTGGGCGATTTAATCACTTCCCCGAGTTGCCCGTCACTGTGTTCTGTCCTCTTGAGTCGTTGTGCAAAAGCCCTGCTCATGCAGGCTCTCGTTTATACAAGTGTTCCTGACAAATGGTGATGTCAACGCAGGAATGTGGCGAGGATTCCAGGACTTGGGACAAGTCTATGCCACTGCAATGTCATCTTGCGCAGTTTTGCTTGCAATCTGCCGACGGGTTATAAAGCCAGCTGCGCTGAAGATTAGTTCGAGTCGTGCTCCGCTCTACAAAAAACTGAGACGATTCCAAACGTTGGACTGTCAGTTGTGCAAAGTGTGCAATGGTCCAGGTTGCACCTGGAATCATAAGTCCGACATGGTGAGTGATCGAAACACATCATTCGTCAATGTGTGAGGGTTTAGGAGCTTCTCAGAAGCTCGTGATAGATGCGCGAGGTGGCCCGTTGCTTCCTTACTTTCGCTACTTTAAGCTGCAGTCGAGTCGTTGTGGTCTAAGCCTAGCAAAGGATATCCAAAGTCAAACGCAGTAGGCGTTGTGGTGTTAGCCCTGCTACGAGCCCCTTGTAGATTCAAGATCCACTTCCCAGGCCTCAATCTCAATGCTTTCTCAAGACGTCTCAGTGTGCAAGCAATCCAGCCTGTGTGCGCTCTGTTGCCTGTTGGACGGCGACCTGCGACAGCATGTGGGCTGCACGCTCTCGCTCCATTTCCACCTTCTGAAACTTTGCAAGGGCCAATTCTATGTCGAAGTCGACGGCCTGTGCAGCTGAAGAGCTCGAGCTTGACGAACTCGGAGCAACCTTAACGTCTGCGAACGGAAACCACCGGGAAAGATCTCCCTGACTGCACCTCTGCAGGCACGATGGACCCGGGAGGCGCACCGCATGAATACAGTTCTCCAACCTGAGAAAACCGGGTGTTCAGGTGTTTGACATGCCAGGCTATCCATTGAGTTCAAGACTCCTGAAGAATCGCCTGGGCAGAGCAGTGCAGTGCATTCTGGGGCGCTGCTCTGCGGAGTGCAGGCCTCGCTGCCTTCTCGAAAATGCTGCTCCTGACAAGTCGGCCCCACTGTCAGACTGTGAGCCACTGAGAACCAATAGGACGATCACACGACCGACACGGCTAGGGTATTGCTCAATCCAAGTTTTGGGAGCCCTTCATCTCCAGCACAAAGGGATCGCCCCACAGGCCTCAGCATGCCTGGCTTCCGCTGACCTGGCATGCGATTGTAGACATATAACTCAAAAATCCAAGCCCTAGATCTTAAACCGTAGAGATATGCGCACGGATGTGTGTACGCACGTTCTGTGTGTTGCCATGTGGTGCAGCGTTGCGAAGGACCCTCCTTGCCCCCGGAGGGTCAGTGGGTTAGAATCTTTGCGCAGGGGGGACGTGACCCGTCCCCCCTCCCTTTGTCGATGTGGATATACGTACAAAGTATGTGTGTGCATGTATGTATGTATATGTATGTGTATATATATATATGTGTGTGTGTATGTGTGTATATACATATATATATATATATGAGAGAGAGAGGATCGTTTAGGGTCTGCGCCTTGGTTTCGCTAATATTGGTGGGAAAAAGTAAAAAGCATTTAGTATATTGTAAATATAAAACCGTGGTTCAATAGACCCCAAATGCGTCGGGCTCATATATATGTATGTATATATATATATGTATACATGCATATATATATATTATAGATATGTCCTTATGTACATGCATATGCATGGTACTACGTCGCCTCGTCATCGCCCCCGGTCTGTCTGGTGGGGAAGGTGGAGGGATGGCCGGGGGAGTGCGGAATTCTTTGTGGCTGTCACCGACTCCTGAAAAGTGTCCACCATTATCTGGATTTGCTCGTTTGATGAATTGGGCCTGGACTCCTCGCAGCTGTGGTCGTTCTGGCATCTTGATGCTAGATCGACGTCTGTCACAACAGTGGAAGTAGCGTCGCTTTTAATCGAGCATCACTGTCGCTGCTTCAAGATCTGGTGTAACGGTTTTCGTGACTGTAAGTTCAATCCGAACGAAGAACGAACTCACCCACATCCACTGGACGGGATTGAACCTGCACACCGGGTGTACATATGTATGCATTTACACACACACACACATATATATATATATGTATATATATATATGTATGTATATGTTCATGCACACATACATTTCAATGCTCTATTGTATGTGCAACACATTGTATCATATCATATCCTTCCATATCATATTATGCTATACTATACTATACTATATCAATCTACAGTGTATTTTAGTACATTGTATGACATGATATGGCATGATATGATATGACATGATATGATAATCCATAATAAGAAACAAAATATCCAAAATATAATATAGAATAATATAACGTAATATTTAATATAGTATAATATACCATAATATACCATAACATATATAATATAGTATTGTATAATATATGACATGATATGACATTGTGCCATGTAATACGATTTTATACTAGGTTTCATTCTGCTGTACTGTTGTATTATCGTATACTCTACTATAGATACATTGCAGTCTATTCTGCATGTGTCTATCACACCTGCACATACATCCATCAACCCATCCATTCATCCATCCATCCAGCAATCCATGCCTGCATGCATACATGTAAACATACATCAATGCATGCATACATGCAGTACATGCCTACATGCGTTCATGCATACATGCATAGGTACGTACGTACATACATACGTACGTACAGATGTATGGACAAACAAACAAATTATACATGTACCGTACCTTTACGCACGAAATTCTAACGCAACACATAGATGCAGCATTGTGCAAATAGTCAGCCACATGCTCGGCGCCAGGCATAATTTTCTTCTTCAGTTCGGCCTGGAATTCGGAGAGTCTCTGTCTATTCTGTACTCTAGCTTTCTTTCGCCAGGGCTATGGGCAGGGGAGACCCCCCTGCCCGCGCGCAAGTGCGCCCCCGTATGTTGCGGAGGACAGACTCTCCGCCTCTCTCTCTCTCTCTCTCTCTCTCTCTCTCTCTCATGTGGCAAATTACTGGTTCGCGGCCTCTTGATCCTGGAGGCTCTTTCGCAGGCTGGTGAGTTCTTGCTCCAACTCAACCTCACGCATTTTCTGCGACGATGCTTTGTAGTCAGAGCGCCTCAGGATGCCTCCTGCTTCATCCCTCTGATCCTGGCCTCCCTACCACTTGGCTTGGCTGCATGACCTTCCTGCAAGCACTGACGGGACAACTGCAAAAGACCAGCGGATGCAACTTCACAGACAATGCATTGATTGGGATCTGGCCTTGAGACCGTCGCGGGCTGTCTTAGCCTCGTCGCCGTCCTTTCCTTGATCCGTCACCTGCGACTTTGCTTGAATGCGCACACGTGATTCATGCCTCTGGTGCAGATGAGCCAGCTTGCACCTCTGTCTTCCGGCTTGTTCGATTGAAGAAGCCCTGCAAACATCGACTTCTCCAAATGATTGCAAGTCTGCAAACTTGCACAGTCTTGGAGAAGTTTGATCTGGAATTCCTGACTGGTGGCGGCTGCTATATTCTTCGGTGTTCAGAGCACGCGATGTGCGAGCTCGCAACCGTCAACATCCCAAAATGCCGGCTGTGTTGGGAACTCCCGGGGGTGTGATCTGCAAGATGCCGCCCCTCAACCGGATGCTGGCCCGCACGTTTTGCCAACTACCTAGGCTACGTAGGCTGTTTGTTTGTGTCATGCAGTACAACCAATGGTTGTTCCGATCTCGACAAGCCAATTGAATGTTTGCAAATGCACAGCGGATGAGCTCGTCGAGCACTCCACTCGAGACGTCTTTCAAAAACTCAAGGCATGACATCGTGTGTTTGTTGGCTTCATCAGAGCAACGTGAAACATCGACTTGCCATACGGATCCCTCGAGATTCTCTGGCCTTCTGCAGCGCCGGCGACGGTGCCTTCTTCGCAGCCTAGTAGACGAGGCATACTCGGAAACAGATTGCATGCCCTGCTGACTCCCACGCAACAAGACGTTTTTTTATGCGAGATGGGAGTCAGAGTTGGACACATGCACGTCCATCCTGTGCTGAACGGAGCTGATGTACTAGCGTCAAGGCAACAGTACTTGCCAGTCACTTGTAGATCACCTACGTGGCACTTCCAAAAACGTGTGGGCACGTCCACTAGCGTCCCACCAGGAAGAAACGAGAGCCCCTTGGAAATTTGCTGTCGTGAACGGCAACCTGTTGTTCACGTAGCCTCCCTGTAGAACAAACATTGAAATTCGACAAGCTTGTAACTATGTAGCACCAAACGAACTACTTCGCTCGCGCTTCGGACTCTTTTCGCCTGTCCACTGTCCGAGAGCCTTGGTGTGCTTTGAAAGTCACACCACAAGTGCTGCAAAACAAGCAACTTAACAAACAAGTAACCAGCCATATCAACAAACAAAGCAGCCGTCAAAGCAAGAAACGGAGGAACAACGAAACAAACCAACCACCCAACCGCCCAACCACCCAACCAAGCAAGTAAGCAAGCAAGCAGGCAAGCCATGCATGTTTATATGCACATGTGTAGGTATGTATGTATGTATGTATGTATGTGTATATGTGTGTATAAGTAAGTATAAGTAAATATCAACAGATAGAGACATATTTATAATATAGCTTAGTATACACACCGACAACATCACCATCAAACACTCCACACACACACACACACATGCACACTCATCAACACACTCTCTCATTCCTCCTGGCAGTTTTCAAGAAATTAAGCGAAACTTTAAATCTGTCGCATCCAGCCCGCAATGCACACAAACAACCACATGCCTGCCGGTCTCCATCCGCTTGTCTCTCTCCATCTCTCGTCTTCTGAGCTCTGGCCATCTCCCTGCCAGGACTCTGGCTGGCTGGGCTTCGGCTTGTCCTTTCGAGGTGCAGGGCAGGGGTGCTCAAGGAGGTGCAAGCACTTTCGCAGGCAAGCAGGAAGATGCAGGAAAGTCATTCGCAAAGCTTCCCTTCGCAAGAAGGCATTCATCTCTTTCGATCCAAGGAAGCGCCTGTCCAACTGCAACAGCGAAAGCCTACAGTGTTCCAAGGCTTGTGCGCGAGGACAGAATGAGTACATGTTCGTGGGGGTGGGGATGGACATTGGATTTGAGACCTGCTGGGTGATATAAAGCTTCTGAGTCAAGGGACAACTAAAAGTCGACACATAGCCCACTATGCTCCAGCACTTTGTCTTCTTTTCGGAACTCCTTCTGCCTTTGTCTCGTCCACGCTTCCTTGATTATTGCATGCCATGGGTTCTGACTCAAAGCCTGCGAGCACTTCCAGCTTCGTTGAGTAATCCCTCGACCAAGGCTTCAGAGTCGTTTAGGGCGAAAGTTGTGTTGGGAATCTCCCGATTCAACAGACGGAATTTGGTTCAACTGGTAGTTACTGGTAGTTTCAATTCAGTTTAAAGAACAATGCCCTTTGAAGTCTTCAGAGTTATCCGACACCACGGGCAGTTGTAGCAGAGCTTCAGAGAGTAATTACAGGCAGTCTTTGAAGGTAGACCTCAGCTCATGCAGTCTTAACTTGAAGCCTTTACCGCGCAATACCTTCCCCATTGTCTGTGCTACACAGTGCTGCGTGTAATCGTCGCTGTCGCCGCCGTCGTCGTCCAAAGCCAACAGCGAACTGATCCCGCTTGGACTGGCTGCTGGCTTAGTGACATCTTGCCCGGCCCTGCCTATTGAATCAATACCCGCCTACTGGGTAGGGGAGTATTCTTCAATGTCGAACTGCATGTGCCGAAAGCACAGTCTACTACAAAATGCAAGGGACATTCACGGATGTGGAGAACCTGTCACAGAGACGACTAGTAACTGGTGCTCCTCCGGCAGCTCCAGCGTCGGCGGCTGCAGCCTGCGGCGTCGCCTTTGGCGTCCTGAAGACTTCTTTGTTCAAGTCATCGTCTCGATGCCCACTGATGTGCTCCGCTCCTGGAAGTGGCGGTTCCACCCCCAAAGGTCTCCTGGAGCTCCTTGTCCCATTGCTGGGCCTTTGGGACTTTTGCTTCCTCTCCTGCTGCTCTCGCTCGGCTCCCCTCTCGCCTCGCCATCCTTGCCCTGAGAGCGAGCGCAGTCGACCGCCCTGCGGCACTCCTGAACTGAAGTTCAGGCTGCAGTAGGAGCGGTTCTTGTGGCACACACGTTTGCCTCTTCAGCCTCTTTTGTCTTGCCCATGCTCTTCAACGCCAAACCCCGCAGCCAGCGCCTCAAGCGTGCACAGAGGTGCACTGGCTTGAACAGGCTTAAAGGCACATGAAAGAGCTGAGAATTCCAAGACAGATAGGCCACGCATGAGTGTTGTTGAAGTCGAACTGAAGCACGTCCTGCAGCGGTCCGAGATAAGCCACTTACACACTAAAGTCTGTCCGAACCGTGACGGTTCAAGCCTCAGACAGCTCTTTGACACGAGTCCAACGATTTGGAATCTCTGTCATCTGCGCGATGGATACTGCCTAGTCGGGGTAGACTTTCCACACAGCACCATGCAAAACCAAGGCCCAAGGCCTGATGAAGCCGTCCTTTCAGCACTGTCTCCAACTCCTCGACTTCGGACAAGGACCCTTTTTGAAGTCAGTATGCACATGGAAGCAATCTGTGCAGCCCGTTCCGATTTTGAAAACTCGTCTCATGCCCGGCCGCCGCGAGCATGCCGTCTGCAGTTCGCGCCGCTGCAGCTGCTGGACGACACGATCGAAGAGAAGGTCCACGTTCGAGCTCTCCAAGAGGTGGAGCGGATTCTAACGCCATGCTGTCTGACTGACGAAGACCCTTTGGGGGGCCCTTCCGTGCCGTCGCGTTGCTCGAAGCTGCGCTACATCCAAAACTTCTCCATGAAGCTCGAAGCTGTGTTTGCACCACAATCACGTGCTGAGATTGGCCTCTTCGCCTGCACTGTCTGCATCCGCGCTGCATGTCGGTGACAGATGTTGCCTCGGAGTAAACTTCTCGCCCCCTCTTGTTTCCGACCAGCTTGACATGGACTTTCAAGCCAACGTGTACAACTGTTCGGAGAACTGGCGTGTGCGATCCATGTGACTTGCCGATGATCTGGCTTGCATGACTCGTCCCGTCAGGCTCGGCTTCTTCGATATGGCTTCTTGACCTGGCTACGTCAGGGGTGAAGCCTCGTGCCACTGCTCGATGCTGGGCAGTCAGGTACTCAGGAAGGTGCCAGTAAATGAGCCCAGAGACGGAGACAAAAACCTGGACAAGTCGCACATGCTCCGTGCACACGGACCAGGCTTCAAAGTGCGGGGTCAAGCCACGGCGAAAATGGCGTAAGCAGCATGACCACCAACAGTGTCAAACAGAAGCCCTCCTGAGGCGATCCGTGCTTCCAAGCATGCTAAACCATACTAATCACCCGCACAGGACATTTGTGGGTACATCTGTCAGGTCCTCCCAGCAAACCTTGACAGTGCGCGAGCAGTCGCAAATCTAGGCCCTGTGCTCGTCTAGCAGATGGAGTGCAGACCAGGGGCCGATAATGGGTCCAAGACCGAGGAAGCAGGCAGTGAGCAATCCCTGGGATGATGCCTGTAAGCCTTCTCCAGACACAGCAGGCTTCGCTACGTGGTCAATGGCGCCCTCAGTTTCAGTCTCAGCACTTCGCGAAGGCTTTGCATGAAGACAAAGGCCTCGGGCCTAGGGCCTACAAACAAGATTCAAGAAGAGGGGGGGGGGTGGGTGGCGTTTTCAGTGCGACCGCAGTGCGACCCAAGCCAGAGCGAAGGTCACCCCGTGCAGCGGCTCCACGAGGAGGACAGCCCACGCAGCAGACATCCGGGAGTAAAACAATGCGCGGATGACCTGACGACATGCTATGACAGTGCTATGACTGCTATGAGAGAAGCTATGAGAGAGGCTGTCCACCCTCGAAAATCGAACCTGAGGTCGAGCACCCAGGCTAACTGTGCAAGCAGGATGAGCTTCGTTGTGCCAAACCGCCGGAGCAGGCTGCTGGCCTGCGCGATTGCCGGAAGGGATCCGCTGTCGGCCAAAGACATCAAGACAGGATGATGACAAGGCGCGTAGGCAAAGATCGGTAGCTCAAAAATCACAGTGACCTGAAGCGTGCAAGGCTCGGATTCTTCAGTCACCCTCTCAACCCAGCCAGGTGCGACTTTAGATGCTGACAAGGTGCCATCACTGACAGGCCACAAAGAAAAGTCGATGCCTCTGTGAGCGTTAATAGAAGCAGCAAACTACGCGGGTTGTCCTTGTTGCCTGCAGCTGCTGAAGTAGAAGGAAAAGCATACCTGATACAAGCTCGAGAACGAGCCTTACAAATTCGTCTGCAATGAACTGCCAGGCCTTCCACCATTGAGAAACCTGCGCCCAAGATGGTGATGTTCGCAAAGAACCACTTGCTCCTGCAAGGTCTGATCGTTTTTGAACGTCGTATGAATCGACATATCCTTGCATCCCGTACACAGACCACAGCAAAATGGAAGTCCTGGCAATAATCCCAAGCACGGAGCGGAAGCTTACCTCTCCGTGCGTTTCGCCGCATGCTTCCGGCATCCCAGAATATGTCACGAAGAGAATAGCTCCCATGGTGCAGAAAGACGCGAACATCACCTCAACTCACCTGCATCTGTCCAACTGAAACTGAAACAAGCATAGTGCAGTCCGGAGAGCGCTGAAGCCATAGCTGTCAAGCCTGAGCTGAAAATTGAATTGCTCCAGCCTGGCGCATACTCTACGGAGAGAGCCTAAAATCAGGGAAGTAGCAGAGGTCCAAGCACCAAGTGCATGCCTCCCCAACCGATTGCACCATAGATCCGGGCCTGACCCCAGGTGTCAGCATCCTGCTGACCTGCGATCGTAAGGTTTAGGTTCAAGGGCTTGGGATTCTCAGAGGCCTTTCTGGATGAGCTGAGTCGAGATGCAAGCAGCGAGCGCCAGCGCATCCATCATTGAGAGGGCTGGGGCCCCCATCAAAGAGAATGCCCACAGGGCCAGACTTCGAATCACCTCAAACCAGGAGCACAGCGCGGTTCCAAGATTTATTCCACAGCACGTAAGCCGCTGGCCAGCCCTTCTCGATCGCGAGCGACGGGTATGCGGAGCGCCATAAATGGCGCAACGCTCGCCTGAGCTTTTAAGGCTGAGAGCTACACATCGGAGGTATGATGCAATCTGTGTCCAGCCGCAGGGCTAGCAGTGATGCCAGCTGGATCGTCCTCGCCTTCTTCGTGGAATCAGCCAAGGCATTCCAAAGGGGAGTTGCTGCCGTCATGAGCCCGCGGCGCACTGCGATCCTTTTGGTGCAGAAAAACATGTCACCACCGACGTGCCTCTATGCCGAACCAAGCGGCATGAACCCTATCTCGACCGCGAGGAAGCCGTCGGCTTCAAAGTAGAGGGTCAAATAGCGTTCATAAGTCGCGAAGAAGCAAAAGCTAGCCTTGGCTGTCAGATGTCTTGACTTGGAAATCTCACAGAGCACATGACTAAATCTCACCTAAGTCGCAGTAACTACAGATGCTGTCCCAACTCTCAGGGTTCAGGCTGGCATTCTCAGGCAGAGCTGCAAAGTAGTAGGCCTTCACACGCCAGAGCGGCACCGGGGCCCCGGTTTCGCCCATGCATTGCGCAGAAACACACAAGAAGAAAAAATCTTGAGCTGCGACGGCGGTATGCAAAGGGCGAGGCACAGCAATCATAGAGACTTTGGACACTGAGGAGAGGAGGCAGCGTCCTGGGCATTCAAGCTGGCCAAACCCCCACCGAGCAGCGGTCGCATGGCAGCCTGGAGCTTTGGGGCTTCGTGCGTCGCAGCGACAGCGGGGCCAAAGGGCCTCTGCATCCTCAAACAGCCTTCAGGAACGCGCTGTAGAATGGAGGTGAAGCACAATGAGCGGCGGGCCTCAACACGTCCTTTTGCGAACCTTTGGAAGTGTATGCATCCTTCAGAAGGGCTTCTCTGCGCTTGCTTTTCACGCTGGCTGCGCATCGCTGCTGCAAGTCCTGCGCCCTCTGGTAAAGGGCCTGTGCTCGCTGACTGATCTCCTGACGATCCTGTCACGAGCGAGCGCAGTAGCAGAAGCTGAGCTACTTAACCAGCAGGAATCGGAAGCACTGGAATTGGCCTCTTCGTCATCATCGATCACGCCAGACACTTTGGAAAATGCAGACGTCATAGTCAAGATTGCAGTGCGACTGTTGTCACTGCATGCTGCACCCTGTTTTTTGTGAACAGTTGTGTTTTTTCGACTGCGGTTAGCTGCTACACCCTTGGCAGTAAGGCTTGCCAGCAACCCAGACTGCATGCTGTGTCTAGCATACAGATGCTGATGCTACACACATGCTCTGGCTCGGCTCTACGAGGCTCCTTCACATGCGATGCTTATCATTCAACATCTTTTCAGGCTAGTGCGACCCCTGATTTGAGCAAACGCTATGGAGCTCGCTCGAGGTCAGAAACTCAAGCATCTGAGATGCTGCTTGTCGCGGGAGGCTTGCTGCCAACATGACGTGCTGAAGCAGTGCAGAGTCGTGGTTCGCGAACAAATATTGCGCAGACACCATCACTTCGACTTCTCTGGTGAAACGTATGCACATGTGCCCAGAGATAGGGCTGCCGTGTCAGAAGAGCCGAAAGTCGCCGCTCAACTGCACTCTTATTCTGCGTAGCAACCACTCAGTGGTGTTCCGCACAGTCTTCTTGCCTGCGTCCATTCATTGCTTTGCCACATGCAGTGCAGATGCCTCACTCCCTAAGGTGCAGACTTGGCAAGTGTTATGCAGCATCAGCCGATGGCTCCTGAACTGTGCTGTTGCGCACTTCGCAACGTCACGACAAACAACTTGGGCATCCTTTACGCTGTAGCTTACCTGGTCAGTCCGCATTTCCATACAAGGGGCGATTGCATTAAGATGCAAGAAGTTTGCAAACATGCTCGTTGTCCTGATCTTTGCGGAGTTCAGGTGTGGATGCACTCGACCTGAAGTCAAGCCATGCTCGCACTGTGCGGTTGAACATGTGCAGCGCCTTTTAAAGCGTCTGGACTGATCCAGTCGATGCCTCTCGCATGGAACAGTCATGGAACTAAGACCTGCGCTTCATGCCCCTTGCTTTGGGATTGTCACGGTGGCGTGCATCGTTGATCTTTGGCAGCCTGGAAGAACGCAGCCTGCGAGCCTGCATCAACTTCTGTAGTGACGTGATAAAAAAGCGGAAGCCTGAAGCTCAGATTCTAGTACAGCAGCCCCAACGATCATCCCGCCACCCCCCCAGAACACCACCGGTTACTTCGGGCTAGCGACAGAAAAAGAAAGAGTAACAGCAAAGCTGCACTCGCTAGCGAACGTTGTCGGTTTCCAAGACGTGGACCGGATCCCTGCTAGCACGGAGAAGGTCTTTAGCGATTTTCGCGAGCCAATCTCCTTGAGCAGCCGCTCGTGCTACCAAGCTAGCTTGCGAAGCTTACGGGAAAATTGTCGCGGTTTCGCCGCCCTTTCCCTCTTCTACTCCATTGTGACTCGGAGCTCCGGGTCAAAGCTGGCGAAGTTCTCGTTCGTCAAATCGTCATTTAGCTGGTTCAGGTCTCTCCTGATCCATTGCAGCTGTACTAGTAGCTCGCAGTTTTGGCAAACAGCTCCTCGGCAGTCTCCATGAGCACCATGGGAACTCCGCATTGTTTCATTATTGGACTTGTTGTCCGTGTAGCCACGAAAAGCTATGCGGGAGGCTTTCTTCTCCGAGCTCTCGGGCACCCATAGCTTGACCGCTACCAGGGTAGCAAGTAGTTCCAATGCAGCTATCACCTTGTTCGGGTCGCCTTTAGCGAAAGCCTAAGGTGCCCAGCTTTCCTGCACTTCTGCGAGAACCACGGTCCCTGGCATCCCGGAACGAGCTCAAGAAAATCCCCTATCCAGGCCCTACCGGCCTCCAAGGAGCCCCTTCATCAACTAGCGGCGGGCTTCTGCAATCTCCCCGGGACTAGCTCAGGTTGTCCCGGCGCTCCTCTTCCAGGAGGAGTATGCTCCGGACTGCTCGGCACGACTTCCGTCGGGCTCCCTTCCGACATAGCGAAAAAGTGGGGCTGCTAGCCCCGTTCCCCTTCCCCCTACCTCTTCCAAATAGCCTCTCGTTAGGAGGCCTCTTAGCCAAAATGGCCACGGCCATTTCAAGACCTCAATCACATCGCAAGCCCCTTCGACGTTTGCTTTAGCGAAAGACCTTCGATTTAGATCTCTTTGGGGCTAGCATACACGGTCGTACCGCGGGCACGATTGCTGATAGTATAGTGAAAAGTGCACATTGGCTGAATGGAACGTCCCTGCCTTGCCCCTCTTATCTTGTCGAGGCACCGGCTTGCGCTGAAGTGAAGTCGGAAAGAACCCTCCCGCAGGCCTGTTTGGACTCACGCCACCTGCGTTTAAGGGTCGTATGGCCACCTGCACATAGTATTTGAGAAACAGAACATGTCGCGCTGCAGCGTATGACTGGAGTGAAGGGAAGAGAACATGCACAGCAGAAGACGCTGCTCCCTGGCCCTGGTCGAGGCGCGCCGGCCTTGGCTCCAAGGTTCTCTCCAGGAGGCCAGTGCTCCTGCAGCCTCAGAGGCACAAAGAGAGCGGAACGGAAAGGAAAGGGAAGTCAGATCTGAGACAGACGCCCGATCGGTTGCGGTCTCTTCACGCGCAGCAAGTCAACATCGATGGGGGCTGAGCAAGATGCGCATTTGCCTGCTGCGATGGCTGTGGGGGAAGTGTAAGACTGTAAGATACCGTGCGTCCGTTTGCGAGGCTTCGGTGCCTAGTAGCTGGCGCTTGGCAAACAATGCAACTTTCTCGCCAGCCGAAGCTCCCACCACCTGCAACGGGGGCGATGTTCGCTGAAGATGGGCATTTGCTCTCCAGCTCGGGCCTGCTTGACAAATTCCGCAACTTGTTCGTGATCAGGCTTCGATTGCAGGGCTTGCACCACACTGCAGAGCAGCGAAAGATGGCTAGCGCCGTTCTCGTTTCAAGCCACACGAACACCTTGCCTGGACTTGAACAGTTCTATCCACTGCCGGATCTCATCACGCAGTTCCTTCAGGTCTCATTCCGAGTGAGCGGCAGAGCCAGAGTTGATCGATTAAGCCCTAGTGCTTGACAATGTTCCCTCACGAACTCTCAACAAGCCCAACAGGCCGTGCTGGACAAAGATGCAACTGGGGCATCTCCTGCATAGCGCGCTGCAGCTCTTGGGACATACCTGCCGCCGGACCAAGCTTGCGTTTTAGTTTCCCAGACTGCCAAATTAAACGACAATCGAAGTGTCAATGGCCTTGAAGTGCCTTATCGCGGATGTCCTGCTCAGACACTCTGTGGTTGAACGGAGCCTATGCTTCAGTTGCAAGGCACTTGCCTTGCTGTCGCGTCTGCCTGCAAAGCAGACAATCTAAGCAATTCTGCCCGACTTTCCTGAGAAGCATCCGGGTCCCAGCCTTCGGCTGGACCGCGTGGACTCGGTTCCTGATGCGGGTCCTCACGGGCGACTTGAATGCGACAACCCCGAAAAGTCCCAAGGCTCATGTGCTTCGTGTTGATTCAGAGCATCCTCATTTATGCTGCTATCCCTCTGAAGAATCTCTTGGACAGTTGCTTGCGATTGTCGTTCAACTGGCCCTTCAAGCTGATTGGACATCATTCTTGACGCGATCATCGCTTGACACAGCCCTTGATTCTAAGATGTCATTGCAAGAGGTGTCCGAGCTTACGTCGTGCGCACAGTATTATGGGCTGGGAGAAGGCTAGAGGATGACGATGTGCCTTGGCCTTGTATCTACAACTCAAGCTAAGGGCACGAACATGTATACAGCCTTTGGCAAGCATGGCGAGGCTGTGACAGGCTCAGGACACGCTCAGCCGTGCCAAAGCACTCTTGGTCAGGTCGTTGCGACGAAGCCATGGGAGAGACAGAGAGAGGCGATCGAACAAGCTGATCCTGCTTGCTCCATTGTGCACGGGCGCCAGAAGGCTCTCGGGTCGCACAGAGTCGCACCAAATTACGAAGCCTTGGAGCGCAAGCTCTCTGCGAAGAGGTAGCCGACGGGAGTTGACAGTGCGAGGACGACCACGATCGTCGAGAGCTGTGTGGGGCTCAGTGAGTTTTGCAGGAAGAAGCATGTGGCGAAACCAAGAGAAGACTGCAACATGCAATTGGCAAATGCTCCCTCCGTTTTCTCCCCTGGGAAGAAATCAGAAAATGTCGCTCGGTTTGTTGATTCATACACCGCCCGAAAGGATCCCTGCAAAAAGTACAAGGATATCAAAAACCAGCCCCATCCCGTGCAGCCTTGCCAGGTCAGAGCCGGAATCGCGAAAGCACAAACTGCACCTGTGATGATGATGGGGCCCTTGCCAATCTGAGCTCCCAAGGGACCATAAGCTTTGGCGAGAACTGCAGCAGTAAGGGCTGTGACGGCTCCAAGGAAGGCAACATATTCGGCACCAAGCTCTTGAGCAGCAAAGGTGGCGTTGACAAACCCATTCATGTAAGCTGCACAGAACCCGAAGGCAAGGTTGGTTGGGGCCAGAAGCCACAAGGTGGGATCTGACCATAACGATGTGGCCGCGAGGGCCTTGCTGAGTGGATCTGCGCTCCCTGAACTAGAGCGGAAGTCGTAGACTTGAGTCATGCCGATCAAGGAAATGACGCCGGCTCCAAAGTAAATCAAGCCGATCTGAGAGACTTGCAGGCCCAATGCCTGCAAACCGGAAAATCCTAGCTTACTGAAGACTTCCAAAAGAAGGTAGTAGAATGCGAACTGGCTGGACAGCTCAGCCGTGGCATTCTCTCGACTTTGCTCTGTGCTCTTCGAGAGCTCAGTTGCGGAGCATGCAAAGTAAGCGCCTTGAGCTGTCCACAGGACGCCTGCGGCCAGCCCGCCGCAAGCTGATCCTATAGTGAACAAAAGCTGTGTAGCATCTCCGTAGAAGAGCGCCATTGCAAAAAGGCCGATGTAGATGCAGTAGAAGAACATTCCGAACACCAGTCCGCCCTTCGGACCAAATCTACCCACTGTGGGAGCACCAAGGAACAGCGAGCTAAGTAGTGTGACCGCATAGAGAAGACCATTTCCGAAATTCGCAATGTCAAGCTGCAGGAGAGTCGTTGCCACCGCAAGCGGCGTTGTGACTACCCCGTGGTTCAAAGCAAAGCAGACACTCATAAGAATGAAGTTAGAGCGGACGTCTTCGGAGTTGATCTCGCCGTGTGTCTCGGAGTCATCCGATCCTGCTCTGCTCTTGATGCGGTGACCCCGCCCACGCGCCAATGCACAGCTACAGGCACTGAGAAGGCAGGCGCTGGATTTACTAAGCAGTGAACGGTCTGCTCTGCCCGCTGCGACCACAAGCGATGAATCCCGTGGCCAACTGTGCTGGTGGCCGTCGCGGTATCTTGAGCACTTTGCTCTCTCCGCCGTACCATGCGTCAGCATCATCTGATCCCCTGTTTAGCTGGCTTCTACTGCCCGCTTGCTACCGATCCTCGAACTACTGCAAGGGTTCCAATTGCAACTACTTCCAGCTTATGCTCATGCCGGTTTGGTCGGTCTGGACTGAATATTGAGCCCCAAGTTGCGGATGCCCAGCTCAGTATAGGCCAAGCTTGACCACACTATCAAATCACGTATCGTCCGCAAGGCTGGAAGTCGCGTCGGCTTACTGCCTTGGCCTGAAACATGAATGTGCAGAATGGCCTCCATAGAAGATATTGCCACAGCCGGCGACAATCGGACCTGCCGAATGTCTCACTGTGCTTAATGTCTTGTTTAGGTCATTGGCAGAGGGACGATGCTGCAAGCACGCGGCACTGATTAATTACTTGAGTGTCGACGACACGGCTATTCTCATCTCATTGGCTTGCTGTTCTTGTCTTCATAGAATTGCTCCTAGTTTTTTGCAGCTCACCTAGCGCCGCTGTTCTTCTTACTTTGATTCTTCTGTGTTTACCAACCTTTCATCTCAAAAGTGCATTGTATTATGGTTGTTATTATTCCGCTGCCGTCCTGGTGTCTTAATAATGTGCCTAGCAACTTTCCGCCATTTCCACCACTACTCGGCATGGCTATGTACCGTTCATGCAAGTATCATGACCAGTTCTTATCTTGGTCTTCGAGAACATGTTTTGTGAAGCTTCGACATGGGAAGGGGGGGCAGGGCACTTTGGCAAGGCAAAACGTCGAAGGCTTTATGTTTATGCTCGTCTTCCACCTCGAGATTCAGCAGTTGCTCCCGCGAGTGACCAACTAGAAACGTAGGGACTGTGGCAAGCAACAAAACTTGAATGCATCTTCCGAAACTCTCAATAAAACATTAGGAGAAGAGGCAGCTTTTGCAAAGGCCTCCGTCTCAAGTTGCGACGTCCTTCCATGGAGAGCAAGGCAAATATTATCTTCTCTCTCAGTCGAGCAATTCTGCCCTGTCCGTCTGGAGAGGTCCACCACTTTGCTGCCGGATGTGTCCACATCTCGCTGCAAGCCCTCAGAAGTGATTGCCCTCTGTCTTGCGGATTCTTACGGAGCAAGGTTGGATATCCAGCCCTGAGGCAGCGACCTTCAGCGCCAAAGTGAGCTTGTCGAACCTTAGGGCAATCGACTTGCAGCTGTCTCAATCTTGTCGACTTGGAAATGATGGTGTCTTGTCCTCCGCCTACAATTGCACCAGCTAGTCCGCTCTACCATTGCGCTGAGACGTCTCCTCACTATGCTGTCTGCCTTCACAGGTGCATCAGCTCCGCGACACGAACTGCCAGTATCTAGCAGAGTCTAGCAAGTCTAGGCATGATTGCACCTTGCTGGCTAGCCGCTCTCGTCGGAGCTCGCGAGTGTGCATTTTGAAGTCGCTCTCCAGCTGCGACCTCGGCGGGAAGCATGTGCTGGGGATCGGGAGGCGGCTGAAACACACTAAGCCACTAAGTCTTTAGCTTGGCATTCTGGAACTCGATATCTGCTCCAAATACTTCCGAAATCATCCCGGACATTTCTTCCTTGCCTGTACAAGCAGGACGAACACTACCCAGAGGCAATCTCCAAGCAGCCATGCTTCATGCCATTCCTTGCCTGCTTCACGCCGATTGAAGAATCGCATTGCTTCAGCTGCATCTTGGGGAAGCACCCCCTCGACAGTAGCAGCTTAGGCAAGTCAAACATCGATCGGCAACGACTCCACGCCTCGATGAACTCGAAGAGTTTCCGAAATCTTTCCAGCTCGGCCTTTGTAGAGTGGGCAAAACTGTCGAGTTCAGGCAGCTCGAGTGGCCAGAGCGGCCTGAACATCCTTCCAGGAGCCACCGACGGATCCATCAGCAGACGGCCTCAGATGTGCGACCAACAGAAGGATGAGCTTCAAGGGAATCAACAGTCTTAACATCCGCACTGGCTGAGGCAGCACGCTCAGATGTCTTTGAAGCAGTAATCGATGTTGTGTTGCGGCTGGCTGGCATCTTCCTGTCCTCCAGTGAGACGATATTCCGCACGGAGATCCCACGCGACCCTAGCTTTTGCTCAGTGCGCGAGTGCATTGTCGACTCTGGCCAGGGGTATCCGCCAAGAGCTGTTATTACACATGGGCAGGGCCAAGGCCT
This sequence comes from Symbiodinium necroappetens, assembly GCA_905231915.1. Classification (NCBI taxonomy): domain Eukaryota; class Dinophyceae; order Suessiales; family Symbiodiniaceae; genus Symbiodinium; species Symbiodinium necroappetens. Next base: position 19,988 of record CAJNJA010009342.1, on the reverse strand, counting down.
TGCATCAGACGCGGGCAAGCAGCCCGAAGTCATCATGCCATGAGAACAGTATTTTGCAATGTTCTGAAGCTTTGACATGAACACGCCCCGTTGCATGTTGTCTCTCGCCCGTTTGCGACGGCTAGTACATGTGCCTTGCCCAAGTGTTGCTTGTTTGTGTCGTAGCACTCTTGACCAGCTCGTCTACTGTCACCAGCTGTGTCGTATGTCATATATGCGCATACTTTCATGCAGTGCATACCTACACACAAACAAACAAACAGACATACATGCATACGTACATACATCCATACATGCATACATACATACAGACATACAGACATTCGGACATACAGACATTCGGGCATACATACATGCGTAATACACGCACACACACTAAACACACACACACACACACCCACGCACGCATGCACGCACGCACGCATGCTCTTGAGATGAGCCTATCACGCATGCACACAGGCCCACGGAAATTTCAGAATAACTCGTCAATTCGTTCCTGGTATGTTATTCCATGCAACCATCCGACGTACGAGTAGAGTCCCAAGAACTCGGGTAACCGGTAACCTGTCCGAGGCCAGGTGCTACGCAGCATGTCAGCGAATTGAAAGTCACAAATGCAACCCTCGCATGCGCTGGCAAATGTGCAAGCAGGTACAGGTGGTTGACCAGCCCCTCCTTTCCCTGTATTGGAATCTTGAGACAGCTTCGTTGGCACAAGTCCTGCTTACCACCAACCCTTAGCTTAGAATCAGGCCTTCCAGCCGCACACACGCGCACAATATATATCTATCTGTCTGTATGTATATATATATATGCATGCATGCATCACCATTCCTTCCCCTAGAAACAGGGCTTCCCAACGCAGACACAACGCGTTCAGACACATATGCAGTTATATGCATATATACATGCATAACTACAACATACATACATGGGTGCATGCATGCATACATGCCTGTGTCACGGTGTTTGTATGCATGCATGTCATGCCTATGCATGCATGTATGTATGTCTGCCTGTCTGCATGCATGCGCGCATGTGCTTGTCTGTCTGTCTGTCTGCCTGCCTGCCTGCCTGCCTGTCCATGTGCATGTGCACGCAATTGTATGTAACTGCGTGTATGTATCATTCTGTATGCATTTACGACGTGCGTGTGGCTGTCTGTCTGATTGAGTATCCATGTATGTATGCTGTAGGCATGCATGTATGTACGCACGATGTAAGTATGTAAGTGGGTTCGCACGCATATATGTATGTACGTATGCATGCAGCATTGTGCATGCATGCATATGCATGCATGTGTGCAAGCGTTTGTACGTACTTTTTGAACCGACGAAAGTGCTAGCATAGGTAATCAAACAAGAATATCATGTCCTGTTCTGGAATACTGTCTGTATGTTGCCCCTTGCTCTGCTGCAGCCTCTGCTATATCACCATTTGCCATTCGAGTCGATGCAGCCAAGAGACCACGCTGACTGACCCACTTCGGCTTCGGACCTGTCAAGACCATGAAAACAGCACTGGACGCGATAGATGCTGAATGAAGGCAAGCAGGTCGACCTACGTACTTCTAAAGGATTCAGTTCTGGTGCTTGCGAAGCTTAATTTTGCACAAAGTTGATGTCGCTCTCAAGCCAAGGCCTCTCGCAAGCGACCCTCCACTTGTTGGATCCTTTTTTCTGCTTTCTCCTGAAGCTCCTGAGCTGCTTCCGGGTTGCTTCAGCTTCCGGCAAGTGACGTGCAAAACCCCAAGTCCTCCATGTCTTGCAGTCGAGCCATCAGTCTTTCGAGCTCCTCGTCGGAAACTGCCAAAGCGCCCTGTGCGATGGCCAGTGTTTGCCATGACAGCTGTGAACATGAGTGCTGACAGCGGCAGTCATATCACGCCCTGAACAAACCTGAGAAGCACAAATGTCTGCCGGTGGAGCTCGGCATCATATCCTGCACGCTGTAGACCCAACCCCCGCTGCCTTGTGTCTTGCATCTTCCGGTGCTGGCTCCGGCAGCTCGCTGCGAGCAGCCTCCTTTTCGGTGGCAGTGACGGCCTTTGCATCACTGGCGGGCTGTGGCTGTGGTGGTGGCTGCGACAGCTGCTGTGTTTGCTGGCGCAGCACCTCAAGCGATTGCTGCACAGTTTGGATGCTCGCTTCCAGGATAGGCACGGTCCTGACCTGTGGTACGACACCCTCAACCTGCTTCAAAGCAGCTTCCACCGAAGCTAACCTTTCCTGTAGAGACGCCAAAGCAGCGGATTGAGCTCCGGATTCACTTTGCGTTCCAGGGTTTGCCTGTGTCGGCTGAACCTCCCGCACTGGTGTCTCTTGGACCTGCGCCTCCTGCGATCTCGGTACTTCGGACACACTCTGGGCAAGAGTCTCCAGCTTTCGTCGCACGTTGAGCATCTCCTCCTGAAGAGATGCAAAATCTCCTCGCTCGCCCTGCGCTGCTTCAGCAATGGCCTGAGTTGCCACTGTAGTGGCAGCATCTGTAGCAGCAGCAACAGCTGCAGAAATAATTGCACTCACATCCTGGATCGGATCACCGCGATTCGTCTCCCCCTGCGACGGCACAGGAGCCGGCTCGGGAGATGCAGCTGCATCGGCGGAGTTTGGTGGAGCTGTCATGAAAGCTACGTTTGGATCAGAGCTGACAGGTCCGTCATGGCCGTCAGGTGCGTTTCCGGCAGAGCTGCTCGGGTTGCCCATGGGAGGTTCCGCAGTTTCTCGGACAGCTGGGGTCGGACCAGCATCTGCAGCTGCAAGCGGTTGTCGCACCTGACGCAAAGCCACACAAACACACGCGGAAGGAAGAACGATGGAGATAAGATCGCAGCCAGCGCCTCATTCCGCAGGTCCTGAACTTGCCTTAAGCCCAACCCAATGTCACGACCCGTCCGACTGGCTATGGCCGCGGCCTCTCCAGCCCATCCAGGCGCGCAGTTATGGCATCCATCAGTGCCAGGTCGACCTGGCTGCGGCCGCTCCCATCAGATGCAGTGCGCAGCCCAAGATGTGCAAATTTCGACGGCACGGCCTGGGAGCCGCCTCCCGTGGCTGCGGCTGGATGCTCCATATGCTCCGACCTCGCTGCGGATGAGTTGCGGATGTGTCGTGTCGTTGAGTTAGCCCGCAGGGACCCCGGCATCAGCAAACCGTCAGTGTGATCCTTCGCTAGCATTGTTCACTTCAGATGATCTTGTGGTGCACACCGCGCACACCTGAATCTCTGCATATCTACCGGGCTCGCTGGCACAGTTCGATGTCCTCAGTGTCTTCAGCTGCAATGCTGGAGGATGAGATCGGGTTTGGAAGTGGGGGCGGAATGCCGCCCTGCACCTGTGCCGCGGCCAAAAGATATGCGGGTTGAGATTTCAGGATTCGGGAGTCCCCAAAGATGCGCATCACCAACTGGGTAAGAACTTGCAGTCAATCGCCTGCGGCTGTGACGCAGGCAGCGGCTGCAAAACTGCAGCGGCTGCAGCAGCTGGCGGCGTCTGCACCGGCGCCGAAGGACCCGGTGCCTGTCCGGGGAAAACTTGAGCCTCCTTAGACATGCCTTGAGCCGGCAGGAACCTGCGGTCGCTGCTCGAGGATCTCCAGCCTGACAGCACATTGGATCGAAAACAGACCACATACCTGTGACATCCCGTGACCTGGCTCCGCTCTGTCCTCTTGCACAAGCTGAATGCTGAGAAACAATGAACTTTCAGGGCAAGCGCAGGCGACCCCAGCCATGCAAAAACAGCTCGACTCGACAGAAAACCTGTGTGTCGGCGCCTTGAAAAGACATCGTCTCCGATGCGCTTCAACTGGTTGCACAATGAATCCTGAACATCAAACACGGGCTTCTTGATAGTGTGTGCTGCCTGTAGATTTTTGAATTGGGGCTGCGCCGTCACATCGGCGAGCTCTTTCTGCAAGCGCTCGGAAGACTCTCGATTCCGGTCGCTCAGGGTGTTGGAGATGTTGTGAACCTTTGCTTCGAAGACAAACTGTCCATCTGTCCAAGCAGTGTCCTTGGTTTGGCGCCTCTGCCATGGTGCGCTCGCGCTGTCGCTCCAAATCACTCGAACGTGGGAGAGAGCCAACCTGCAGACTCCAGCTGACACAGGGCCCAAGAAGTCAAGAAGGGGCAGGCCGTGGCCTCGTGCTTTATGGCATTGATCTGCATCAACAGCATCTCCTCCTGACGGAGTTGAAGGGAATTGTTTGCACGCTCGGGGCTCTCTGAGAGCACACTCGGCTCCTTCATGGATGCGCGTCTGCCATCACTGGAGTGCCTCAATGATAGGGCTGGGGCATGCTGGAAAATTGGGAGAAGAGGAGTGTGGTGTCCTGGGGGACCTGACAAAGAGCTCGTTCGCACTTTCCCGAACGAATACTTACTGTTGCCCCCGCTGTACGACACGAGCTACTTCAAGCCATGAGCAACCAAGCCTGGAAGCAGCCAAAACAACCGCCGCAAAAAGCCGCAGGCACTAAATCTTATGGGCATGCCTTGTGTACCGCTGTATGTATGGCATGGGCTCCTGATCCGGCATATCCACCGCTTCTCGAGATCATGCTCAAAGGTGTGTTTCCCCCAATGCTCTTCTGTAGCAGTGGTGGACACGTCGACAGCTTTGCCATTTTGCCACTGCAACGGGCTTTGTGGTTGCTCAGAACTGCCCAAGGCGAAGATCAAGCAGAGAACCCACTTGGAACTTGCCAAGGGCAGGGCGTGGGCTCAGCTGCACCAACCTGTGCTCGACTCCACTTCGACCATAAACTCAACAGTCTCTCCGACTTTCATACAACAGTCGGCAGTATTGGCCTTCAAGCTGTCGATCTGGCTACTCAGCGCATCCATTACACGGTTCTGTTCCTGCGGAGCAAGGCAGAACTTGACGAGAGCTGAACCCTTTCGCCGCAGAAGGGCCTTCACTGTAGCTACCAGCCAGGAGAAGCCTTGAATCAGCCGATCGTTGGAGATCTCGACCGAGCCGGTCACAAGCCTCGGCAGACAGAAGTTTGCTCCACAGATACTTGCTTGCCGAAGTGGTCGCTACTAGTAGCATGCAGCTTCTGAGATTGCTGCGGCTCTGCGTCAAGGTCGAAAGGCGGTATCGGCGAGGAAGCCATTCTTTGGAGAGTGTTGACCTCAGTACATTCGATCCCCTAGGTCCGCAGGAAGCAGAGCAGCACCAGGAGGCTCCGGGACACTGACTCTGGACACTGAGGTGCTGCTTGCTGCAGGAATGCGGAGGACAAATGCTGCCTTCTGTGACGGTTGGTTGAGTTGCTAAGACTGCTACAAGTCTTCCATTCTTCGTGATTGCTCGCACTGAGGTGAGGTGAGACCCTAAGAAAAGCACATTGAGCCAAACAGCGGTACGTTCATACTCACGCCACATGCTTTAGCTGCCGCACATCAGAGATCAGCATTCCAAGTCCACGTGCTAGCGAACATGTCACCACTCCATGACTCCAGGCCCTTCGCCGCCCGCCCTGCACACCCCTCTTGTCACGAGAAGGTACTTCGACCTTTCAACCAGGCAGACTCCTAGCTTCGACCATTGTTAAGGTTCTGACTCATAGGACAAGTTTTTATTGGAAACCGGAGACGCGCGAGAGCAGCAACACATACGGAGCTTGCAGCAAAACATCCACAGCATTATCTCCGCAAACGCAGGCGCTTGACCGGTTCCTGTACAAGCCAGCCAGACTCAAAGGGCTTGGCCTGGTGCTGGCATTCAGAAAACCATGGCGGCGCACGATGACGGCGAGCGACGAGCTACCCGAGCCGGGCAGCTTTCGACCTGCGGGGGCTCAACACAAAGCCTCCGCGCGCACTGGCGCACCGAGCATGGCCAGCGCCAGAACGGCGGCCAAGCCGCTGCCAGCTCCGACAGCGCCCAGGCTCTCATCAGCCCGACAGCGTGTACGGACTGAAGAGGCCAACTTTGGCGACTTCACTTGCCCGAGCCTGGGGCCAGACACGCCCGACGTCACGCATAGGCATCCGCATGACCAAAGAAGTACACATCATCGACGATGCAGTGGCCAAAGCCATTGACGGCCAAGTCCCCTGGCGAAGTCGGAGCATTCGGAGCATGGTCTGTGGCCCATTGACGGTCAGAACAGTTGCGTCTGCATGGAGACATCCTTCTGGGCAATGGTTCTTCGTGTTCGGGAAGATTTGCTCTGGGATTGCACTGAGCTCTTCAGCATGGCAAGTTGCACCAGTGGCTTCCACACGCAGTCCTACGGAAAGGGCCGGAGTCAGCAAAAAAAAGTCAAAAACACCGGGAGCAGAGTCGGTAAACAGCACAAACGGAAGTCAAAAGCCGCGGAGGCCAGTTCAGAAAACACCGCAGCCCGTAGCGGAGGCTCAGCTGTCTGCTTGCTGACTGTGTTTGCGGACTTCGGCCCGCGTTTGCTGAATCACGCTTCTCTTGCAGTCCTACGCCAGTCTCCCCTCCATGGCCCAAGAGGCGGAACCCGTTCTCGTCCCAAATCGGCGAATAGCCCAGGAAGACTAAACAGACGCCGTGTTGGTAGCTCCCAACCCTGGACTCCCCGAGCATGTTGTGAATTTGTGTAACACAGCGTAGGTGATGATCGGCAATCGAAAGGGCCACAACTCCGGCCACATGCAACTCAATCGGAGGACTGCTCTCTCCACTGTTCTGCAATTGCTGTTCCTCTTGGAGGTGCCGTGCTTCACGCCCCATTGTGCCAGCTCCCGGCCATTTCCGTCGTGGTGCCCCAAGCATACGTGCACGCAGCTATCAGCTCGAAGGTGTCACTCGTTGGTGAGGCTTCCGGCGCGGCACTCAAAATGGACATCGTCCCCACTTGGCGAAGTGATGTGCAAGGTGCGGCAATGCTCAGTGCCGTTGGTGCCCACTCATGCAGGAAATTGAAGCCCCAGCGACATTTAATGGCCGTGAGTGTAAAGCTGCCGACTATGATGACCTTACCTGGTGATGATATTTGGATGTAGAAAAATACGATCGAAGGCAGACATGTTATCAGGCCGGCCGCCACCCAGCAGCATCCGGCATACTGAAACTTCTTGGCGCAACCATCGAAGGCAAGGCGCAGGAAAGGCTCTCCAGGACAGGCGGTCTCCTAGTACAAAACAGTGCGGATTCAGTGCTTTTTATAACTGTACTCGGTGCCCAAAGCCTGATTCGCGTCTCTTCTTTCAAGCTGCTTGAGGGAAGTCGCGGATGTCAAAAACCTTTCTTTGTTGCTGAATCCTCCTTCTCAGGACAGTCGCTGGCACATTGGGCAACACAGGCGAGCGCGAGCGAACGTGAGCACAGTAACACATGCAGAGAATGGCTCTGTCTGTCGAAACTGTGACAGACGTTGCCAATCAATGTGTGCGATTGACACATATGGATGCAAACAGACTGCACGCCATGGATGCACACGTCCCATCCAAACTTGCCAAAGTGGGCCAGGACAAGGGGTGGCCAGTTGATCGATCCGTCAGTGGACTCGCACGCATCCTGTCTGATTACTGCGAAAGCCATTCGGGCAAGTCTAACTTACGAGTACCATTGCACTGCACGATGTCTCAACTTATAGCTCTCCACGCAAAGGACTTGCTTTTCTGTGCCGAACAAGTGTGAAACACGACAATGCCGCCACTCCCATCATAAGTGCGCATGAATTGGTTGATGTGCTTCATCTGCGAACCTTGGTCATTTGTATGCACATGATGCCTGGGATTGCACTGCTCTATGCTGGCCATAGGCGCTGACCATGTGGCTATGTGCAAAGATGCCGCTGCCAAATACCTGTGGCTGGTCTGAGATAGGAGTGAGATGTGCCTTTGTAATGCATCATCGACACAGGGCTGGCGCACGCGCAAAGCTGGCCTAGACAGCTTAGCTGAATGGCAGCAATTCCCAGCCTTTGCCAGCTCGAGTTTTAGCAACAACACAACGAGTATTGGAGCAACAATGGGTCTTCCACCCTGTCCCGCTCACGGTGTCCGGCTCGAAAGCCTTCTCAACATGCAGAACAGCAAGGAGTTTCTGCAGTGTTGCACAACATGCCTGCAGCCAGAAATACACGGCCAGACTCTGTTGCACCACCATAACCAGATGCCTCGGCATGAACCACGAACAGTGGAATGCAGCCACGCCAAACCAAGCAGAGTGTGCAGCGCGATCGCTGGTTCGTCTGGGCTCCAAACGTAAACGTCAAAGAGAATTGTAAATCGGGGCTGTCCTGAAAGGAACGCCAGATGCTTCGTCTGTTTTCGGGACACGCCAACTAGCTATCTCACTCATTAACCAACTAACCCACTCAGTACCGAACTCAGTCACAAACACACGAACAATCAAACAAACCAGCGAGCAAGCGACCGAACGAACGAGCTGGCTTCTAGCTACGAGCTAGTAGTAGCTAGCGCACTGGTGCGCGCACACGCACGCACACGCATGCAATCAAGCAGGTGCTTGCACGCACAGAGGGAGAGAGAGAGAGAGAGNNAGACACACACACACACACACGCAAGCACAGAGACGTTCTACAATATACATGTGACTGCCAGACACATAAACATACACACGTACGCGTGCATATACATGTACATATGCATATGCAACAGTCATAATTTCCATGATGTATTCTGAAGCACGTAAATACACACATGCATGCACGCACGGAACACGCACACCACTACATGAATGCGAGATATGACATGCACCGTACACCGGAGTCGCTCTCTTCTTGCCTTGGGCCTTGCCACTTACATTGCATTCAAGGCTCACTGTCGGACAGCAACGTTCGACCAAGGTAGAGCACCTTGCAGCATGTTTGAGAGCCCCGTTAAACGAAACTCCAGGCTGGCTAAGCATAGCAACCAAAGCACGGCTGATAGGAGCTCGAAGCAGTGCGCGGCAGTGAAGAGCAGATTGGCTTCCTGCTCTTCCGCCTTGCAATCACAAGAACAAGGGAGCCGATGGAAAAGAGAAGACGCTCCAATGGGAGCAGTAAGAATCATGCCAAATGGATGTTGTTTCTCTGCGCGAAGAAACCCACCAACACCACAACCTGCAAGCGACGTCTCTTTCCAATCTTCCGTTCGAGGCCGGAACCGATGTCACATGCTCTCATGCGTTCAGTATCGCTTGCTGCATGGGCCCGGACCAGCAACATCGTCAAGGTGGATCGACGCAGGGCTCGCTTGCCCAGGACAAACAACAACGGTGCCAGCAGAACCTGCAGACAAGAAAGCTTAGAGTGAGACAGTGTTGCGCGTCCTTGCCTCCGAGATGGTGGGAATGAGGCCACCAACAGGTCCTTCCAGCCAGTAAGCCTGAAAGGGTGTTTGGAAGACAAAGAACATGGCAAAATGTACCCGGTGCCCTGCCTTGCTATGCATCAAAACTACTGATCTTGCAGCAGCTCCTCCGAACCACAACCTTCAGAGAACCAGTATGCTCCACATAAACAGAATGCGCTTCGTGTCTTTGGGCACACGGCACGGCACATTCATCCAACAAAGGCGAAGCCGTGCTGCTTCCTACAGGGCTGCGACTGCCAAAGCTGTTTACGCAGTGATTATCCGTTTGGACAGTCTTCACAGCTGGCCCTGCCTGATCGCAAAACAGCAGAGAGAACAACGATCAGCCGCAACATCACCTCATCAGAACTTTGCGTCGGCTTGTAACGCACAACAGCACGTATTGAGCCTACATGCCTCTCCGAGCCAGCAAGAGGAGGAGAGGGACGGAGAAGGAGAGAGAGAGAGAGAGAGACAGTGCTTGCATGTGCGCGCGTGTGCATGCGCGTGCCGGCGTCGAGGGCGCGGGCGGTCGGGGGCCGTGCCGTGCTTCTCTGTGCGTGTGCGTGTGCGTGTGCGTGCGTGTGTGTGTGTGTGTGCGCGCGCGTGCATGCGTGCGCTCTTGTGTGTTTGTGCTCAGGCGCGAGGATGTTCGCAAATGCATGTCGGCGTCTGCGTTGGTCTGTTGGCATTTCTGTCTGTTTCTCTGTCTCAGTCTCAGTCTCTCGGTCATCGCTGTATCGAGATCAAGGTGGAAAAATAGACGATCTAGACTCTAGACATTGATACCGTAGATTAGGGGTGTGGCTGCAACCGTAGCTATGGCGCAGATGCAAATGAAAAGATCTTGTAATTGAATAAAGTCGTTACGCCGTCTGTCGAAACAGCCCCCGACAAAAGCTCGGTGCCTGCAGGGCCAGCAGCGTGTCTGCCGTCATCAGCACAGGCCACTGGGCCTTGATGGCCTCCCAGGCCTGGAAACTTCACAACGAAAGTGGCGACAGAATCTCAGTTCTTTTTCAGTTCAGGTACTATCGCTACGGAGTCTGGGGTCGGAAGTCTTGGTCTTGAAATTTTAAATCTCCTTGGAAAGACGCAGCATATGAACAGTTTCTTCAAGTCGAGGCCGGAGAAAGCTCTGGCCTCGCGCGAGCGCTCATCCATGGACTCGCCAATGGTGTCGCCACGGGATCGCAAGGCAACTACCAGCAGGATGCATGCGAGGGTGCCAATTGCCTTGCATCGCTCTTTGAAAGGCCGATCCTACAGCTCATAGGCTCTTGACGCTCTTTGTGCTTGTCTCGCGCCTCTGGCGCGCACTCCCGCAGAAGTTTCTTGTACTTGTCGGCTGACCTAAAAGCTGCAACAGGCGGCCGCAAAAAGGAAATTTCAGTTAGTCCCAGATTGCATTTGCGAACTGACAGCCGCAGACGGAGCTGCATCACCTGGACGTCCATTGACCGCCCGCCTCAGGGTCTTCTTGCATGTCTCATGACATACAGCCATTGTAAGTTCACCGCTAAATTACAGGCGAAAGGACAACTGGACGGAAGCATACCAATCTTAAGCATGTTGGAGACAAGGGCACGGCCTGAAAAGCTCAAGCCGAAGCATCACCATAACCACGACCATCCCGAAAAGGGCCTGCGTCACTGCAGCTTGCGACAGGCGATATTATTGAGTTGATCTCTACCTCGAAGGTCTGGGCATCGATATGGAAGCCACCGAGGAAGACACCGTCGACATCCATGGTGACCTGCTGTTGTAGCATGCGCACACAGGATTTGCCCAAGTCTGGATCCTCTGTGCTAGGCAGGCCTGCTACAATTGCGGAAAGCAGAAATAGTCGAGTGGCGTGATTGTACCGTTCCCGGATAAAGCCCTAAGCTCGAGCCAAGTCCCACGTCACAGAATTGATCTACTCTCCTTTCACAAAGCCATTCCAACACCCTTCTCTGCGCGGCAGGTAAATGGTTTTCAACTCGAGCGGTGCCCAAGTGACGTTTGGATGGACGGCAAGCTCAAACCTTCCTTCCAACCAGGATGGCCTTGGATTGGCAGAACTGAAGACACCCGAGAGGATTGACCCGAGCTTGCGGCAACTGAGCGTCGCTGAACTCGGCTCGGGTCCTGGCTGCGGGAACTCTAGCCCCACATCCTCCACGACTCGTCTCTTGGAAAAAAAAACTCACGAGCAGTGACTGTTTTGTCGCCGTGCACTGGGTTCTTGGAGGCCAGAATGCCAACTCGAAGAAAGATTGAGACAAGGACCAGCAGCATTCTGCAGAGTGAATGAAGCGCTCGCAGGGAACTTCCAGAACAGCTGCATGGCGCAAAACTAGACTTGGAGTTGGATTGCAAGTCTACAACTTCCCCACTGCAGGCTCGGCCGCTCTCACTGTGTCGGAAAGATTGGGACGGTGTCGTCGGTCCCAGACATGACATGCTTGGGGCCCTGCATGGCAACGATGATGAAACTCCACAAGCCGATAAAACCAGACGAGGGAACAGCCTTGGGCTTCGGATCCATGATGTGCTGGATTTTGTGCCTGGCATCGCACCGATCGATTGCCATGACTGATGCTCACTTGGGCTCCGCAACGGGGCGGTGTCGCTGCTTGTCCTTCGGAGACTTTGGCCGGACAGCGCCCCGAACCTCCTGAGACAGAATCATCGGGTTGCAAGACTTGCCTCAGGTCAGGCGACTCCCTGCGGCTTCGCTCAGGCGATCCCTAGGCCCTAATCTGCTCTAAAGCTGGTGAAGTACCCGACCCTAAACCTTAAACCCGATTATATGACCGAATTTGTCTTTCGCAGACTGCTCTTGTTTGCCGCTGAATAACCCCGGCATGAAACTAGCTGCTTCTAAGATTCTATTCCGAAAGCCTGAGACCTCAAATGACTTCGAAAGCTCATAGGGGCCTTCTGTCCCCCTAAACCCATAATTGGCTGGCTGCTCCTGTTCCCCTACACCCTATACCCTGGAATCCTAGAACCCTCAAGTTGAAACATCAAAAAAAAAAAAACATGGCTCCTTCTGTTCCCCTAAACCCTCAACCCCATTCTGCCCCTTCTGTTCCCCTGCACCAAACCCTAAATCGTTCCAGACGGTTGGCTCCTTCTGTTCTCCTATACCAAACCCTGAAAAATCCTGGGACTCTGCAGACTCCTCCTTCTGTTCTATATGTTCCATACCAAACCCAAGACCCTGTTGAATGCTATCTCCCTATACCAAAGCCTTGCACCCTAAATTCCTAGTAGATCCTAGGCTCCTTCTGTTCCCTAAACCCTGAACCCATTCTGAACTCCTTCTGCTCGATGTACTCGCGCCAGCCCGTTTTGTTTGGCGTGATCGGGCAGAATGGATTGGAAGTCCTCTGCAGCGGCGTGACCTGAGGATCTCCGTGCAGCAAACAGCCCATGATGCAACATAACTGTCTAATCATTTTGGTGATAGCTATATGTAATGTAGAACACAAGATAAAGACATCAAATGATAGATAGTAAACAATGGGTAGTACAAAACCTGTGTGTTATCAAGCAGCTCTCACTTCCTTTGCTCAACATTCTGTGGGTTGTCGGACTGCCTCAATCGCAGAATCGAAAAGCCAGCGAAAGGAAAGCCAAGCCAGACACAGAATGAGAAATGCCCAACCCTTCAACCCTTCTATACCCTTTATGAAAGTCAGTGGGTTGAATTTCACTTGCGCGTTTCAGGCCAGGCACCCTTGGCAGGCATGTTGTCCAGGTGAAGTACTTCGTCCTGCGAAGCTTCAGACCAGAAGCATGTAAAGCTGAAGTGCTGCGGGACACCTCCCCAGCTGAGGGACGAGACAAACGGCAATCCTTGCACTGGAGTATCGCGCAGAGGCTGCATCATCCTTTGAAAGTCTTTGCACGAAGCCATTCGCTCTCTTGTCGTACATGTCCTGCGATTGCATGCAGGATGGAACCCCGCCGCATAGCATGTTGCACTGACTGTCCATAAACTCCTACAGAAGCACCACGAATTCACAGGTTTTCGTCCCATGGACACTGAAGAATGGCATGGCGCCTGGATGGATCGAGCGTGCCTCTGGTTCGACATCACGGCATTTCTGGCCTGAATGCAGACAGCATTCCTTGAAATTGACCCCTTTGTCCACTGGCCCGGTCCTTCGGGCCCATGTAGTACTGGTAGTGCCAGTCGACCACCCGATACTTGAAGTCCTGGCCATAGAGTTTCACGGCTTTTTCCTTCCAAGCGCTTCACTTGTCTGAGCATTCATGCCTCGATCCATGGAGATATACCCATGCCTGATGTTCAGCAAATAAAAGCGAAGCGCCGAGATGCAAGTCTTGCTTTCGGTGTTGATGGAAGCTAGCCCCGCAGTCCGAACATCTGAGGTCGCCACGCTCCATGTGCACCCTGTGCTTGATGAAATCCCCCTCTCTCCGGAATCGGAACGCCATTGCTCGCGGGGCACTGGCCCGGCTATGACTGTAGATGCATGCCGACGCTTCTGCGACTTCCCAACATGCCACAGGATGTGGTGTGTGAGGTGAAGGGTTGCGCTGCCGTGGCTCTAGGAAGTGCTCTAGGAGCAACTGCATCCAGGCAAGAGCCTGTTTGGTATTCACGCTGCGTGAGAAAGAGCTTGCTTGCGTCTGACTACTGGAATGCACGCTGACTCTATCGTTGCATGAGAAGGTATGCGAACGCGTCAATGACTCAAAGCCCCTGTAGTCGTCGCCTCTCGCTCTCGTCTGATGCACAGAAGCTCTGGCACTGCCACGTCGAATCCAGAAAGAAGGAGGTCTTCCTGCAAGAAGCCGAGGTATTCTCAAGCAATGAGCATCCCATCTGACTGGCGGAATCCGTCTGATTTTCAGAAGACCACTTTATGACTTCACTTAAGTTGCAGCGGTCGTCCTCGATCTCATCTGCCTGCATGGGCGGTGCCTGAAGCACTTCGATTGCTCCGTGCACACCCAGAGCCAAGCGTAGGACTTAGGCAAGCACACTTGGGAAAACCAGATCCAAGATCGACTCTGACGAGGTTCCTCATCACCGTGGGTAACCGCAGGTACCAACCCAGGAAACTGAGGCGCGCAGGATGGTTTGCCGAGCTGCCCAAGCCGGTTTCGCCCACTGTAACGGCGAGAACTACCTGCCTCGGTGTCTTGGCGTTGCCATTTACGGAGCACATCGTGGAGGTTGCAATTGCTTTGCTTATGACACCAGACCATGGATGAGCGACATGCGTGCACAATACCAAGGCATGCCAACGACGAGCTTTTCGACCCAAATCAGCTCTGGCCCTGAAACAACCATTCTTATGTTGAAGTTGACAGATCAATGGCAGGGTCATGCTGCCCCTTGCTTTCATAAGCTGCATGCAAAACAGCACGACATGAGAAGGAACAGGTGCAATGCATGCGTACCATCCTTCCGGGAGCAAGTAGTTTGTAAACCCTGCTTCGGTCCTTGCACGTTTGATGTCCTCGACAACCCATCGGCAATATTCGTGCTTAATCGTGCAGTTTTGCTGCACCGGTGTTTACAGTATCGCCGGGGTCCAAGTTGCCGAAACGCCTAACAGCAAACCCCAAATACTCCGGTTGTGACTTGCAGCAAATTTTGTATGGAATCCTCGGAAGACTGCGTTGGCAGTTCCTCGCCATATCACCGTTCCAATATGGCAGTCTTAAGAAAGAACGCTGGGTCTCCCTCCGAGCAGTGCAGTCCGAGCACCCTCCAGGCAGCAGATAGTCGTAGATCTGTGCAAGGAGCAGTCTCCTCACCTGCTTTGAAGGATTCTACTTTCACAGGTGCCAGGAGGGTGCTGCCTCGGCTGAATACGGCTCCAGAACATTCGCAAGCACGACTGTGTCGGGGCCTGGCACTTTGCAATGACAAAAATGCTACGCTTCACCAATCACTACTGCAGCAGCAGTCTGAGTTGCCCGCTGTCAGCAGGATAAAATTCCAGCATGTTTTCCCTCACCACTGTGTCCATCCGCGTCGACCTGGTGTGCATCTGTGTGCGGCATTCCGTGGGACGCATGGAGTTGAAGCTCAGGGACATGGCGCCTTTTGCGCCATTGCGGAGCACATGTCGACCTAAGTCCAGTTCAAGAGACCAACGTTGTCCTCAAACTGACAAGCCCCCGGCTCCAACAATATCTCGACGGTTAGCCTTGGAAGCTACTGATTCGAAGGTCAATTCCTAGCGCAGTGCAAGATGCCTCCTGTGCAAGGAGTCCGGAGCCACAGCCCAGCTCCAGCACAGACTTGCCTCGAGTCGAGCTCTCGTGCCAGGATCCTTTTTTTTTTTTACTTTCAGCTCCCTGCTTGCGCGCACCAGAGCACCCAGGTGTCTCAACACCTTCCAGGAAGTCTGCTAAGTGTCTCGCCAAGCCAACCTTTCTGCGGTGCTCTCATACATTCTCATACAATGCTGACCTCCAGTCGTCCGGACTCATGACTGGCCTGCAGTGGCCACTGTGCTGGGCAACAATTGAACTCGGGATTCGCAGATCGCGTCTTGGAAGCCGCACACGGTCCAGCTCATCTGGGTCGACTCCTCGATGCACCAGGAGCTTCAAAGCTTTCTGAAAAGTCTTTGATTCCGCACTCACACTGAGAACCACATGTCATGTTTTTGCCATGAGAGCCGCATGTCTGTGCTGTCCACAAACATCCAAAAATACCGCAGCAGCCCTACGAAGTGATGCTGAAGGTCTCCGATTGCTACCGTCTTGAAACAGAGAAACAGAGGGCTAAGCTCATACCTCTTCGTTGGCCCGTGAATTGGGAAATGGGCTCTTCGGTGTTTCGTCATCTTTGCTGCAACAGTTGGACACCCAATATGGCGCATCTGAACAAACAGAAAGTAACACATGATCGTTCTGGAAGGGAGTGCGTTCAAACACAGGCTAAACCTTAGCTGCACAAATGGCAGGCTTGCTTGCCTTGAGTTGACGATCCAACATGTACGAAGTGGGTAAAGTAAAGTATTGCAAGCTCTGGCGCAGCAGGGGCCACTTCAGCGTTAGGAAACCAATTACTTGTCGAGTTCAATTGCTCAAGATGACGCGCTGCCATGTGGTGCGTGGAGTAGAGATGAGTGGGGCGCGGCGGGTGCGGAGTGGCGGACGTGGTTGAAACACGGATCAATGGTGCACAGGCGCATGCTGTGGCGCAGCAGGATATACAAGTTGCAGGAAGAGGCAATCCCTGTCTGAATGAAGCAGTCTCTGCGGTAAGGCTGGCACGACTCCACCAGGAGTGCAACGTCTTTGGCACTCCTGTGGGTGGGTCGACCTGGAAAAGACAAAGGGCATGTACAAGCCATATCTGCGAGCAGGAGACTCCAACCCATCCACCTAGCCTCAGGTGAAGCCATGGGACTTGATAACCGAAAGGCATGTCACGCATCTGTCGATCTTATCTGTGCTGCACTACCAAGCATGGAAGGCAGCATGACGCTCGAAAACTCGTACATACAATGATGCTGATGTAGTGGCAGCAACCGGGACACACCCACTTCATGGCCGAAGATGCAGCGAGTGCTGTAGCTGCATCAATGAAACGCTACGTAGTCGCATCGTACCAGCATGCAATCAGTTGCAGCACCCGCAACTTCAGCAGATTCAGCAATGCCATGTGCGACCGTAGTTCGCCAACTGCGCAGTCAAGTTTTGTATCTTGAGAGCTGCTGGCTGCAGCGATCGGACACGATAGTGACATCCGAAAGACCGCCTCGAACACCTGGGCAGTGGGATGCCATCTCAGTCAGTTTCCTTGAATCGGAAAAGCTTTTGAATCAATGGTCTTCCGCCCACATCTTGGCCAGCAGATGCCAGCTCGCAACTATTGACGGAGCGCTAGAGCTATGTACAGATGCGAAGCACACGGGCTTGTGATGCTACTGAAGTTTGCAATAGTCACCAGCAGCCCTTTCTTTGGCGTCACTTCAAGCCGAATCCTTCTGAGTTCGTGATGGCCAGCAGCATGTTCTTTTTCAGCACCTCACGCTACCATTGTCTGCTTGAAAGGACGACAGCAGCTGCCCCGCACTCGGCCTCCACGCTGCTGTAGAGAGGGAGCAGGAGAAGTGAGAAACAGGTATACGCAGTTGGCAGCCTGTGCTTCGTAGCAGCCAGAAACAATGAGCCGGCTTTTGCTGGCTGTAGTTTGCTGAACATGTCCCTAAGCTAGTGGACAGGGCTTGGGTTGATGTGCAAGCTGCTTGGTAGGTCGGGGCAAAGGATGCGATTTCTCGACGCACCTGTCGTCCCCAGCACCATTCTTCTGAACGAGGAGGCGGAGACTTGACCACCCTGCATGTACGGCAACTGGGACTTGAAAGATCCCTGAGCTCCGGTGAAGTTCAACAACCCTGACCCCGTTGATCTAGCGCCTCGCACAGGCATTCGATCAGAGGCAGTCACGAAAACCAGGAATCGCTTCTTCTCATCCTGCAACCGACATGAGCAAGCCGCACGACCTACCGACCACAGGTCGCAGTGCTCCTCGCATCAATTGAACACTGCTCGCTGCAGTTGCATGCAGACTTCGCAAGGCATCTGGGGTCCCAGTGCATCTGTTGTCATCAGCATTGCTTGTGGACTGTCTTTGACATCAGTTTTACTCAAACTGTGTTTACAAGCATAGTTCTATAAGAATCACTGGGCCACAGACTGGGTAGATGATCAGAAATGTGGTTTGCAAAAGCTGCGCATGGTTCTTGTCCTGCTGGTTCGCGCGTTTTTGCCTTTTGTGTGATTTCGTTTCGGATTTGCGTTGGTTTTGAAGTTCGCGTTTGCGTGCTTCTTGTGTTTGCGTTTGTTTTGTGTTACCGGTTTGCATTTTTTGCATTCGAGGCAAGGCGGGTGAGGTGTGCTACGGCACGGCCCGGTGCCGGAGACTGCTGAGCAAGCAGATGTGCTTTTCCATGCTTTTCCGAACGAGGTTGGATGTTGTTGCTTTTTTTTGTAGTAGCTTGTTCCTTCTTATGCCTTTGTTTGGCATGCTTGCTTGCCTCTCGAAAAACACAAAAACCGCGAAGACAAATGCCAAACCAACACACATTGACCCGCCTCTGGAAATTCAAGCAGGCACACCAGCCACTTCTTGTTACCATAGTTTTCCATCATTCCAATAGCCGCTATAGTAAGAAACAGTGCACGAACGCAGAACAGTACGAAAGCCCTCCTGCACACCTGAAGGGAATCCCTGAACTCGTGGTCCCATTCTAGATAGACTCCATCAAAGTCAAGGCAATACGCAGGTCGAAGTAAAGGTTTGAAATGCTTCCTGCTTGATAGTCCAGCTCCCACGCTGTCCTCAGCCAAACTCTCGATAAACTTCCAGAATGGGTCCAGGTAGGCAGTTCTTTCCTGTCCGCTGCTTCTTGTAGATCGTTCTAACATACGTACGCACACTCTGCAGTTCTGTGCGGCGAAGTGCAAGCTAGGAGTAGCTCAACACTCAAATCAGCAAAGCAATTCAGCCTCGAAAGTCCAGCCCTCGTGATCAGCACGACTTCGCACTGCAGCCATGTCGACCTGCTGTCGCATGGTGTTCGCCAAGCTTCTAGCCTACACCAAGACTCAAGTCGACTTGCTTGAAGGACGAGGGACAGGGCGTTGAGCACCGGAGACCTGGCACTGCTTTCGCAATCTTCCCAAGACTCCAGGCAGGACTTCAAAAGATCCCGGCAATCCACTCAAGCTGCCTCAGTCGCCAGACGCGTGGCACGTGGCAGTGACAGGAGAAGCCAAGCCGATGGCTCGGCGTCCAGCATGCGAAGCATGTGTGAATCCCCAACAACCTCGTCTCGATCTCAATGGTCAGGACGAGACTTCTCAACGTGCCGCTGTCACTGTCGCAGTTCAGAACAGAGCCTGCTTGAATCCACGGCTGAAGGGCTTGAACTGGGCCTCGATATCGTCACTGAGGCGCCTCAAGCAGGAAGCCAAGAGCCTCCCACGTGACGCTTCCGTCGATATCAGGGCCGGTGCCAGTCAATGTAAGCATTCACGAAATCGCTCTTAGAGGCCTAGACAGGGCATAGACAAGCGGAGAGATTATCAGAAACAGTTTGAGCAATGCTCCCACGGGCTGTGCCGCCTGTGAAAGACTTTGGCCTTTCAGCCTCGGACACAAAAGGGCGGGTCGTTGCCCAGCAAACATCCAAAAGGACCGCTTGGCCTTCCCGTCCTCTCCCAGCCAAGCTCTCCGAAGTGCTGCTCAAGGTCCGAGCCCTGGGAACACGATGGAACACGCTTGCACCCCGCATGGATTGCAAAGGTTCACAAAGTAGTAAGTGCCTGGTAATCCAGAATTTGACGGAGACCTTTTCGCCAGGAGACGGCGTCTGCGCGAATGTCAGCACCCGTGACTTCTCAGCAGCAAGCTGTGTGCTTCCTCCGGAGCCACGGCAGCCAGGTGGGAAAGGCTCAGGCGGCCGCTTGCATTCCTCGAGGCTCAGTTTCACATCTGGGTAAGCAAGTCCAGAAAAGCCGGGAAGTGCACGGCGCCCCCAGGTCCAGCAACAGCAAGTCAAAGAGGGTCCTCATTCTGCTCACCCTTCGACTAAGGCAGCTCAGTTCACTGCGTGTTCACTTGGCACTAAGGGCGAGCCAAGGAAACGCAGTTGGGATCAACACCTTGCGAGGCGCATAAACGCACTATGTCAGATATCCGCATGAAAATG
>CAJNJA010009341.1:0-13119 GCA_905231915.1 Symbiodinium necroappetens | reverse complement strand
CGACGACGACTGCTACTACTACGACGACGACGACGACTACTACGACGACGACTGCTACTACTACTGCTACTACTACTACAACGACCTACGACAAGAACGACGACGACGAACTGGAGTGTGCTGAGATTTAGGGCTGTGCTGCCAGATATTGGAGGCCCTGATTCTTGAGTCATATAGAAGCCCTGGGGGTTTTGCACAGATTGTGTTTAGGGTTTAGGGTTCTAGGGTTTAGGGTTTAGGGTTAGGGTCTTGGGTAATGGGCTCGCACTCGTAACTCTCGTTGCTGGCATTGCCCTGTCTTGCTGTCCGGCAGTTCAGAGGAGGTTCCTCCAAGGGGCATAGATCGGCAGGGTGCGACCTTAATATGTCATATCTACTATATACTAACCCTAAACCCTAAACCCTCAGTTTGCTGCTTTCAGGGTTCAGGTATAGGATCCATGCCTCACTCCAGGAGCTCCGAACTCTGTTGCGGACCTCGACCCTAAAATGCAGAGTCGACCCGAAGCCAGAAGAGGAGCCGAGCCCCTAAACTGGTCTAAACCCGGAGTAGGACCTTAAGTTTTAGGATTTAGGGTTTAGGGCCCTAAATCCCCAAAACCCGAAGCCTGAAAGATTCTGGCAGGTCAGAGTTTCGACAACGTGCTTAAGGCCATGCTGACCCTCTTCGAGATCTCCACCACGGAAGGCAGCTGCTCTTTAAAGGGACGGTAGTACAGGGTTTGGGGCTTCGGGTTGGGGTCCTCATGAGAGCACCCACGCCACCACCCACTCACCCAGCCCACCGAGAACCACGCAGAAGTAGATACCCACAACCCTAAACCCTAAACCCATTTAGAGACAGGTTGGGCTGATGTGATGTATGCTGCGTGCGACAGCATCGACCAGTACATTCAGCCGGGAGCCGAGAGGGGTGCTCTTAGAGCTCAAAGTTTGCTTAGGGTTTAGGGTTTAGGGTTCAGGGGTTTAGGGTTCTTTGGAGGCTTAGGGCTTAGGATTCTAAAGTTTAGGGGTTTAGGGTTCAGGATTGAAAAAGTTGGGTTATGAGGGGACGCAGTACACAGCCTTTGAAAGAGTTGGAGGTACTTTGATCGGCCTGCGATCTGCGAAACCGGGGGGCCGGAGTATACTGCTTCGGTTCTTAACTTGAAGTACCACGAGCAGCCTGAGTCTTCTCTCAAGGTTCGGTGTCTTCGGAAGCCCTGGACCTCCGAGTATACAAATAGTACCTACGTTGGTGTCTAACGTCTGTAAATAGGACCTACTTTGGGCTCTTTGGAGCCCCAGGGAAGATATTGGCACAACACCAAGACGCTCCCATGTCCCTAAACCCTAAACCCTAAACCGCTTAGCCGTGCAGACTGAACCCTAAGCCAAAGAAAAGGACCCTCAACCGTACCATTTGCAGAACTCTCGGAAGCGCCCTCCAGGAGAGATTGAAACCCCAAACCCTAAACCCGAAAGGTTCAATGTTTTGGGTTTAGGGTATAGGGTTTAGGAAAGGTAACCCTAAGGGTTTTGGGTTTAGGAGGCACGCCCTAAGCTTAAGGCCGAAAGGCTTAAGAGGCACACCTTAAGGACGAAGTGACACGTCGACATCTATGCTCTATGTTAGAAAATCTCATCAATGCGTACCTTTATGGATTATGAACCATGTGACCTCTTGCAAATTTAGTTGGTCTTGCAGGCAGCTGGTTGCGACCCAAACCCCAAGCCCTAGACCCCAAATGGCGGGGCTTTAAAACCCCTAAGCCCGAAGCCCTAAACCCTACCCCTAAATACCAAAACCCGAAATCCGAAGGCCCCAACCTTAAATCCTAAGGGCCAAAACCTGATCCCACGCCTGAGCCCCCGAGCGCAGCCCCTTGTCGGCGGGACCTAAGCCCTGCTCAAACCTCAATGACAAAAGTCAGAGAGCGCAAGCGAGAGAGAAAGAGAGAGAGAGAGAGAGAGAGCGAGAGAGAGAGAGAGAGCGAGAGAGAAAGAGAGACAGAGATAGATAGATAGACAGACAGATGGCTATATGGACAGCTAAATAGCTAGATAGACAGACAGATAGATAGATAGATAGGTTGATAGATAGATGGACAATGCTAGGTAGATAGACACACACACATACATATATATATATATGTATATATATATGTATATATAAAAATAGAAGTAAGTAAGTATGTATGTATGCATGCATGCATGTATGTATATATGCATGCATGTATGTACGTATGTATGTATGTATGTACATAGGTACATAGGTACATAGGTACATAGGTATGTATGTATGTATGTATGTATGTATGTATGTAGCATATATATATATATACATAAATACAAAACATACATACATACATACATCCATGCATGCATGCATGCATGCATACATACATACATACATACATACATACGTACATACACATGTACATACACATGCACATACATGTACACAGGTATATGTATGTGTATATATATATACAAAAAAGATGTGTCTGTATGTGTGTGTATATATGTACATATGTGTGTGTGTGTGTGTTGACTCTAAAACCCAAAACCCCATGCTTCTTGAATCTGAGGCCCATGCGCGATCATCAGCAGTGGGTCTTCGCGCCGTTTTTCGTGGCCCCTGGCTCAGCCTTCGTTGTTTTGGGGTCCAGGTATTTGGATTTTAGCGCTTAGGGCTTGCTCCAGAGGAGTGACATTCTGCTGTCTGTTGTTTGAAGAGGGGGCTTTGGGTGTAGTGTCTCGGGAGGTGTTAGGGGTTGTGGCCTACTTGAGGTTGTTGGCCAGCTGAATTCCTGGCCAGCCGGATGTTAAATCTGCATGCTATCTTTGGGAAGATCCAGCATCCCCAATCATGAGGTTTTCGCTGGTGACTTTGACTTCAAAGGTTCATTGCAGGGAGTCACCTGGAACCCCTTGCTCGAAGCTTCAGAGCCCACTAGCCTTACAGGGCTTAGGAGTACGATCTATACAGTCACCCCGGAAGTGCATCATCAATGGCATTGTGTTTTCTGGCTGGAAAGGAGATGCAGGCATGTCAAGGATTTCTACTTAAATCTAGCGAGGGCTATTGGGACATCTAAGTTCGTGGCTTGGGTGTAGAGATATGGGCATCGGGATGAGGACTTCTCTGATATTCTACTTTTTACGCAGGCCTTCTGCGGCTGGAAGAGCTGAATCGGCTTTCGGCTTTGCATTGTCGCGCCGCGACGGTTCGGGTGGGGTGTCAGGTTTAGTTTAGGGTTTAGGCCCGGGCATGTGGATAGAATGATGTTGCCCCAGGTGTACATGATCTTCTCGAACATGTTCATCATCAACCTGAGCGTCGGTGTGATCGTGGACAAGTTTATGGATCTGAAGCAGTCTGGCAAAGGCGAGGGATGTGAAAGAAGCGGGTGGTGGCTTTTCGGTAGGAACTTTCGCACTTGAGGTCGGGTGTAGGGTTCAGGGCATCGCAGCATGTGAGATTCTGACCCTGGAGTTTCCTCCAGCTCCTGCAACCGAGCAAACTGCGCAATTTCACTTGTATCTTACATTGCGTTTGGGGTAAAGTGTGAAGACTTGAGGCTTTTGGCCCTTCGGGGTCAGGGATGTAGGACTTTCTGACCTCGAGGTTGGGGCGTTGATTTTGCCGGCTACCTGCAAGCAGCGACTGAATGTCCTCGTTTCTCGCTGTTGTCGCCTTGTTGGTGTGATGTTCCAGGCTTAGACAAGCAGAATGTTTCTTGCGCCGCTTTGTCTTGAGCTCTGGGTCCAGGGAGGTATTGTAATATTTTAGTGTACGCTGTAGTTTTTCCATGGTATACCCGTTTTAGTATACTACCATATACCCTAAATGCCCTATGTACTAAAACATACCCGATAGTATACCATAATAATAATTTATAATTTATACCCTATAGTATACTATAATTCGTCCTATAGTATACTATAACAAACCGTATAGTGTATTACAATGTTATTAATATACCCCACAGTGTACCACAATATACCCTATAGTATACGATAACATACCCTATAGTATACCATCATATACCCTATAGTATATGATACTATCGCCTATAGTCTACGAAAACATACATGGCCTGTATTTTTCTATACTTTATAGTATACCATTATCAAACACCCTCCATAATACCAAAAACACATCGGGGCAAATCCTCCCGAAGTCATCCCCACTCCCCTGCGTTTAACATTGGGGGAAACAGAGTATACGATCATCCACCCTACCCTCTAGTGTACCATGATATCTCCTATGGTATACTATCAGACTTCCTATAGTATACGATCATACATACATATGTATATATATTATATATGTATATGTATATGTATATGTATATGTATATGTATATGTATATGTATATGCTTATGCTACCCTATACCGACAATATCCGTAGTTGCGCTTTGCCCTGCCAGATGACATTCTCCTGACTCCGGCTCGGGGCCTGGACATTTCTGGGCCCTCGCCCAGGAAAGGAGTTTAAGATCCCGGGTGGTTTTAGGGTTAGGGTTTAGGGGTTTAGGGGTTTAGGCGTTAGGGGTTTAGGGTTTAGGGGTTTAGGGGTTTAGTGGTTTAGGGGTTAGGGGTTAGGGGTTTAGGGGTTTAGGGTTTAGGGGTTTAGGGGTTTAGGGTTTACGAGTGTAGGGGTGTAGGGGTCAGCGGTTGATTTAAGGGTTTGGGGGTTAAGGTACGTTGTATCCATGTTCGATCCTGATGATGATAGCTTGAAGCGAGTTCTTTCACAAGGGCGCAGTCTTGACATGAGGTACTTGCGATTCGTATCCGAACATGCTTTGTCTATATTGGGCTCCACTCTTGTGTGAAGGCCCAAGTGTGCCCGACATACCACTCTTGCATATGTTCCGCTCAGAAGAAGAGTAGAGAAGCGAATTGGTGCATGCCGCGATACCGGATCTGGCATTCCGAGTAGTAGCAGCAGCAGCAGCAGCAGCAGCAGCAGTAGTAGTAGTAGTAGTAGCAGTAGCAGCAGCAGCAGCAGTAGTGGTAGTAGTCGGATAAGTAGGAGTAATAGTAGTAGCCACCGTCATCGCCGTCGTCTAGTAGTGGTGATAGTACTGTAGAGGTAGTAGGTAGTAGCACATAGCAGGTAGCAGGCGGCAGGTACTAGGTAGTCGCTGCATGTATCATTTGTTAGAATAGTGTCGTTGACAGCCATTCTAAAACCGCCGCCCTGGTAGGCCAAAAGATATGCACAAAAACGCCAGCCGGTAGATCCGGCACACCCGAGAATCCTAAACCCAGGCCCAGCAAAAGTGGCTGGATTCGCAGAAGCTACTTCTTAGCTCAACTCGCTTCTTTGACATCACGTGCTGCCGGCCGGTTATCAGGGATTACTGGCTGTCATTCCTCGGCAGGTCAGCCTGTCGCTAGTCAGAAGCCCTTTAGGGTTCGGGGTCATAGGTTCTTCTGACGCCGTTCATTAAACAAGTGTTGTGCTTATCTGTGGGAGGATTTGGAACTTCACTAAGGTACCGTGATGAGATGCATTGCCACAGAAGGGAAGGGATCCAGCATCTCGGTAGGCACGTGAAGCGTAGGTTCGTGCCAGCTTCAACCTTCCTACAACCTTGAGTTTTAGCGTTGTGAGACGTACGCCTTGAGCTCATGCTTCAAGCCTGCAGCACCTAGGCTTGGAGCCAGGAACATTCGCAGCACCTGTTGGGAAATGAGTCCAGATTGAGCTATTTCGGTTTCATAATCTTCCTGTCCTAAGCAGTCTCCCCGCCCTAACTCGAAACTCTAGCACAAGAGAAAGCGGTATCGGGGTCGTTAGAAATCCGCCAAGATCATGGTTTCGAAGCATGGAGGCATAGGCGGATGCACACAAACTTCGCCAAAAAAGCAGTATTGCAATATAAGTGTGAAAAGTACTGTATGCACATATACTTACATAAGTGTGTGGACACACAGAGTGTGTGTACATACATATGTATATATACAACAATAAGCATAGACTTAAACATATTCATTATGATTACATAGAAGCACAGATAGAGAGATGGATACGCAGAGACGAAGCACTGAAGTGCTTCACCGAGCCTTCCTCGGCAGGGATTTGGATCGCATGCCACCGTTCCGCCGGAAGGTACGAAGTGGGAAGAAAAGTCAGACATGTAGCAGCATAAGCAACCGTATGATAGCAACCATGGCGATAGACGCAATAGGCGTACTAGGTCTGGCGACATTAGGCACAAATGGACAGTTTGTATGAGGTGCTTTGTGGGGCCTAGGCTTCAGTGCCGTTCATTGTGGAGGTTCAATGCAGGCTTTGGGTTGAAGGTTCGGCTTTTGCAGCGTAAGCGATCTTCAGACAAAGTCATCCCTAAACCCTAAACCGTAAACAACCCTAAACCCTAAACCCTTTACTAAACCCCACCCCAACTCCTAAACCCCAAAAACCGAAACTCGAACCATCAACTATAGCATTGCGAGAGGAGCACGGTCAAAGGGCCAGGTTCTTCAGTGTAAGGGTCCGAAGGACCCAACAATGAGGTACTTTGGTTGTGGATAGTAGATATCTAGGTTAATATTTGGGAGAGTATATGATTATTAGGTACTTGGACCCTTAGGGTTTTAGGGGCGCTTAATTGTTGGAGATGCCGAGGTCGCTTGGCTGTAAGGATATAGGTAATACTGTCAAAGGCTCTGTGAAACATCTTGAACGGGTTACCTAGGGATTAGTGTAGTATAAGCGTTCTAAAAAAGAAACCGGAATCGGTTTTTACTTCCTAGGGTTCATAAGCTCCATATTCCCCCCTTCAAACACTCTATATAGTCACCCGGGCCCCTTTATTACCTTAAACCCGACGTCGACGATGAGCCCACAAGCAAGCCCCAAGCCCATTCCTAAAGGACGTATCCCGACGGGTGCATGTATCATGTAGTGCACACATTGGCCTTAACGTACTTCCTAAGACAGGTACTTAGGGCCATCGTATGCATATGATGTTGGTACATGGATCCGGAGGGGATATCACTTATGTCGACACCCAGGAGGTCAAAAGCGCGATCAGCCCCAGTTCCCTACCCTGAATGCCTTCCGCCAGAAATCTACCATTTCGTGGAGGTATGCCGGGGGATGAGCAGCCTTTAACCTTGAAGCCCGAAACCTCCAATTAAAACCGGCAGCCGATGCCCTAAGCGGTCAGAACCCGAAGCCCTAAACCCGAATCCCCAAAAAACCAAAGACCCTAAACCCTAAACTCCCTAAACCCTAAAAAGAAAACCCTAAGCCCCCCGGAGGTCTACCGGGTGATTAGCAGCATCTACTTCTCCGGCTTCATCATGCTGGCGATTGCCCTCCACTCGGCTGGGAGCTCGAGGGATTTAGGATTTAAGGGTTCCATATGGGTTAAGGGCTTGAAGGGGTTCAGGGTTTAGGGTTAGGGGTTCCATGGGTTAAGGGCTTGTTTAGGCTTTAGGGTTAGGGGTTCCATGGGTTAAGGGCTTGAAGGGGTTTAGGGTTTAGTTTTAGGGGTTCCATGGGTTAAGGGCTTGAAGGGTTTAGGGTTTAGGGGTTCCATGGGTTAAGTGGTTGAAGGGGTTTTAGGGTTAGGGGGGTTGAAGGGGTTTAGGAGACAATGACAGTTGTTGTTGTTGTCACCGTCTAGAAGCATTACCCCTATATGATTACGATTATACTGCTGATAGTAATGGCTGTGATAGTTACGGTGATCGTCACCATCATTCTGACGTCTGGTTGGCAGTATTGTGTGAATTTTCGCATCATGTCTATTTTGGGTGTGTCGCTACTCGTCTTTTAGATAAATAGCCTTTTGGGAGGGTCCCTTTTGGAGGGATCCGCACTCCAGAAAAAGCTGCGCAAAGTTACAAATCCCGGACAGCCCTCAACACCACAATAAAACCGTTTAGAGCCCTACTCCCGCCTTTTGGGCGAGCCCTCGCACTTCCGGGATTTTCCGATTCAGCGTGCTTCCAAAGTTCCTAGATAGCTCAGCACTCGAAAGCAGCTGGGGCAAGAATCTAAACCTCATCCCCTTACCTTTCACTAGGTGGCACTTTGGGAAACTTGTTAATTTCCTTGTATGGTTCTTGAAGAGGTACCTATTCATACAAATTTTGAAGGGCCCCCCAAAACTACAAGCCAGTTCAGGCTCCAGCACAAAAACTCCCAACCGCACCACTGAGGCTTCGATGGGTATGACGATGTTCCCACAGGGTGAGTCCTGGGACGACGTGAGGTTTGCGCGGGGACCCAGGCTCTGGGGTCGGCAACACTTTACCCAAAGGCTCCATGTACCTTTATAGTAGCTACTTAGGCCTGAAAGTGCCTATATAGGGACCCCTTTAAGGCCTAAGTAGCTACTATAAAGGTACATGGAGCCTTTGGGTTACTGGCGCAAAGTACCCCGACCCAAGAATTCAGGGGCTAGGGTTTAGGGTTTAGGAAGGGTTAGGATAGCAGTTCTGAAGGTTCCGTAACATTGGGGAGAGTATGATTCCTGGGCAGTTTGGACCGTTAGGGTATCCAGCACCTCCGTCCAGTGCTAAAGGACTTCACGTAAGGTCATGTGTCGTAGAATATCCAGGAACCCTGTCCATAGTCTCCATTGTAGTTCCTTTTTTGGTTTAACCAACTAAGGATCTTATAAGGTGAGCCCCAAAAGGAACTACAATGGAAACTAACTACAGGTAAACCCATTTTTTTGCCCGCATTGACTGGAGGATGCTTCCTGTATCTAACGGGGTCAGTAGATACAAAACCATGAAATGAATGGTGTCTTTCGGCTTAATTCCAGACTGGTAGTATCTTTGCACCATCTGAATTGTTCTTTCCATTCGAACTTCCTGCTGTAATCCTGCGGGTTCACGTCTCGGGTGTGGGGTTCGGGGGTTTAGGGTTTATGGTTTGTGGGCTCTAGTGGTCAGAGACCGAAACAATTGCCGCGAGAAGCAGGCTGAGTCCAACATCCTGCAGCCTAGCGCCCGGAGTAGATTAAGCAAGATCTTCCGAAGTCTCTGGCGCAAAGAACCCTCCCGAAATCCTCAACCTCAAGGCACCTGCAGCTGGTCTAGATCTCCGTTTCTTCCTGAAGTTTCATTATCCGTTGCCGTTCCCTGGAGAGCATTTAATCGGGGTGCCGGATCTGAAGGTGCGGCCAATCCTAAACCCCAAAACCATGGGGCCTGCAGCAGAACCAAGCTGAAACCAGATCCCTGTGTAAAAAGGCTGCAAAACCCTCAGCCTCAAACATCCCTCAACCACCCTAAACCCTAAA
Source organism: Symbiodinium necroappetens (assembly GCA_905231915.1). NCBI lineage: Eukaryota > Dinophyceae > Suessiales > Symbiodiniaceae > Symbiodinium > Symbiodinium necroappetens. Next base: position 3,858 of record CAJNJA010009341.1, on the reverse strand, counting down.
CCCCCAATCCCTAAACCCTAAACCCCCAATCCCTAAACCCTAAACCCCCAATCCCTGGACTTCTCTGATGCAGCCTCCACGAGGTTACAAAGCGCGTGTTTTCGGCCATCTTTCTTGTTGAGATGCTGGCCCCTGGTCCGACTATTAGGATTTAGGGTGTTAGGGTTTTAGGAGTTTAGGGCTTAGGGTACCCTTCTTGTGTTTTGGGTTAAGATGTTTCTTTGAGGCTATAGGGTTAGAGTCAAAAGGTTGATCCTTTTCAGGTTTAGGGCTTATGGTTTGGCATTGCGGTTCCGTTTTACCGTGTTTTTTTTTGTGTGTTTGTTTGGGTTACGTACTTGTAAGGTGTGATGAAGTGTCTCAGCTTGGGTGTCGGGTATGGGGCATTAGGAGCCAGAGTCTGGATTGCAAGTTTTCGGGAAAATTCCGTGGCTGTGGGAGGAACAGTAGTCTCACACGTAGTGGACACAAGAGAGATCGTGACAGAGAGAGAACGAGAGTGAGTGAGTGAGTGAGTGAGTGAGTGAGTGAGTGAGTGAGTGAGTCAGTCAGTCAGTCAGTCAGTCAGTCAGTCAGTCAGTCAGTCAGTCAGTCTGTATATATATATATATGTGTGTGTGTGTGTGTTTGTCTGGGTGTCTGCATGGTCGTGTTGGTACAACATAGACGACCGGTGATCACAGTGAGACTCTGGACGAGCACATTCATCCATCACGCCAGAAACACTATGAGAATCTGTTGCAGTGAGTGTCATGCGCACCGCAAGAAGCAGCATCATTATCGCCAGCATCAACAGCACTATTCTTATCTTGTGATTTTGAACGGTTCGCTGGGGACACCATCTTGAAATTAATGCCTTCCTGCAAGTCATCAGGATCATCACCACAGTCCTTGACTCGGCAAGAGGAAATACCCTATGGCTGGCCCGTCCAGTTTGTAGTAGATGCCAGACAATTGAAAAATATTATTGTTATTATTATCTTCATGCCCCTAGGGTAAAGTACAAGGATCCTAGCACTAATTATCCTCAACCCATGTTCCACATTTCTAGGGTTCTTTGTTTTTAACTTACCTAAGGCTAGCGCTACGTAGACTAACATCGCGTGCACCATTAAACCAAGATCCCCTCAAAGCGGGCCGGCTTCTGAACGGCCTCCACAAACCATTAAATGTGTCCTGGAGGCCATGCTAATTCTCTATCTAAGCCAGAAGCCGACATAAGAAGCCCGTAACCTTTAAGTGCTGCCGAGATGAAGCTTTTCGCATTGCGGGGATCCTATTGGGAGGCCGGCGGACTCAGGTTTGACACCCTAAACCGAAGCACTCTAACTCCTGAAGCCCAAAACTCTAAACCCCGAAGCCAACACTGGCCCGGAAGTCTAAACCCTACCTGCAATCTCCATTGTAGTTCGTTTTTGGGTTCACCAAGTTTATGGTTCGGATCCTACAATGTAAATTTGGTTAACCAAAAAAGGGACTACAATGGAGAATGTACGTAACATGTTAAGATGTCAGGGATTGGGCTTCCGGACAGATGGTGTCCTTTCGGACTTCCGCAGGTTCGAGGGTTACAGGGTTTCAGGTTTCCTGGGGCCCAAAGAGCCCCGGGGTCTAGGGTTTAGGTTGGAGGGGATGGGTTTACGGGTTTAGGGGTTTAGGGTTTAGGGGTTTCGGGGTTTAGGGGTGTAGGGGTTTATCTAGGACATCTTCAGGTGGGTAGTTGCCATTACAGAAACCTTATAGAAGGTTTATATACCAAATAGGAGCCTTGTAGAAGCCCTATATACTCTAGTGGGTTTAGGCTTATAGCTTGTACGTTCCTCGGGACACTTGTTTCAGGAGTGAACAGCCTCGTGAGCACTTGCTCAGACCCCTCAAAACGATCTAGAAAGTGAGGGCTCCTTTAAGTTACCCTTCAGTAGGTAGGGTCCCAAATTGGGGGGTTCTACTTTCCAGATCCTTCCGGGTCTGGGTTTGCAATACCGTTGATGATATAAATCCTGCATAAACTGTGGGAATTATGTTGTTATATTCCGTTTACTATGGGTGATGACGGGTAATGCAGGATTTTTATCATCAATCGTAGCAAGCTCAGAACTGAAGCTCCATGGCCCGTTTCCCCGGGCCACCCAGAGTCCCCGCAATCAGCCTTAAGCCCTCAAGGGATTTTCCCAAACGCGCACAGCGAAAGGGAAAAGCTTGAGCATACAAAAGGGGTCTTGCAGTAGTCTTACGGGAATAATTAGAATAAGCTATTGGGGTCCTTCATACTGTAGTATAAGTAGAATAAGGAACCCTCAAACGAATACAGGTAATTATTTAGGCCCCTATATGATTTTCGTGAGCGTCAGTGTATGGAATGCATTCGAGATGAGGGCCCTGGTCTCAGAAGGTCAGCTCCGTCACAACAGGTGCAGCGAGCAGCGAGGGGCGGCCGATATCTAAATGATACCTGCAACTCTCTTGACCTACAGATGAGCGGCCATTAAATTACCCCTTAATTAGTAGGTAGAACCCATAAACACTGTAGGTAATTAGAGTCCCAGGTATGTGTATCAACCGGACTTAGCATTGGAGCCCGTGATCATCCCTGCTTGCGCTTCTTTGGTTCAACGGCACAGGACCGATGGAACAAGTTCGACTTCTTTTGCGTGGTTGTCTCACTGCATTGTGGCAGCAGCAAACATACTGGTAGTTCTTTCGGGCGTAAGGTCGAGCTTTTTGCTTAAGCCCTAAGAGCCCAGGTTGCTACATGTTCAGGGCTTCAGGAACACACCATGCTCGTGACAGGACTCCTTGGGAAGGGCTTTGGTTCTGGGGTTTGGGGCTTTGGTGGTTCACGGTTTTGGCGTCAGGATTCGGCTTTGGGGTGCAAGTTACATGTTCGTGCGAACCACTTCGCATCAGTCGAGTCTGGCAGTCATTTCCGACTGGCTAAACCAGACACAGTTCGGGGTTTGGGGTTTGGGGTTTAGCGCTAGGGTTTAGGGTTTAGGATTTATAGAGGTATAAAGAGGGCTAAAGAACCTACATGTCTCAGATTCCTTTATGCGTTTCGCTTCTACTTGCCCTCAAAGTTAGGTTCTTTTGGGCTCCAGGACCGTATAAAGTCTAAAGCCAAAACCCCGAAACCCTCAACCCAACCCTAAACCCCAAAGGCCCTAAACTCGTAAACCCTAAACCCCTAAACCCCTAAACCCTAAACCCCTAAACCCCGAACCCCTGAACCCCTAAACCCCTAAACCCTGAACCCCTGAAAGCCCCTAAACCCTGAACCCCTAAACCAATAAACCCCTAAACCCCTAAAAGCCCCAAGACTTCAGCTCCAGCTCTCCAAGCCACAGAAACTGCGGGAGCTCGTGGAAAAGATGCCCCTTGCAGCCCCAATCTCCCTACGAGACAGGGGGCCTTTAAACTCCAAACTTTAGGGTTGAGGGTTTGGAGTTTAGGGTTTATGGTTTAGGGAACTATAGGGTTGAGGGTTTGGAGTTTAGGGTTTAACTTGCTAGGGCCGAAGCCCTAGCAAAATTAAACCCTAAACTCCACCCCAAACCCTAAACGCCCTAAGCCCCAAGCTCAGACGTGCTAGCCAACCTTATACGATCGGATAGCAAGAAGTAGGTCAACAGAAAAGGCCCAGCAATCCTTACAGCTTTGGGTTTAGGTCTTTCGGGTTTAGGCTTTAGGGGCTTGGGGTTTAGGGGTTTAGGGTTTAGGGCTTAGTTCCTGAACCCTAAACCCGAAACCCCAAATCCTAAACCCTAAACCCCTAAACTTCTAAACCCTAAACCCCTAAACCCCTAAACCCTAAACCCCAAACCCTAAACCCTGAGCCCGAAACCCTAAAAACCCAAGCCC
>CAJNJA010009340.1:3142-14855 GCA_905231915.1 Symbiodinium necroappetens | reverse complement strand
ATTGCCCATAATAAGCAATATACCATGATTTCCCGTAGTTTAGGGTCCTTAAGCCCGTAGTTTAGGGTCCTTAAGGCAATGCAGGATTTATGCGATCAGCAGTATCTACCTTCAGGGTTTCTAGGGTTCGTTTTTTGTAATTGCGGCTGCGAGGGTCCAGGGTTTATCCTTTTTGGGCTTTGGGGTATATTCAGTAGCTAGGCTATAGTATATAAAGTAGGGCTCCCATATTCAAGCGGCTCCTTTGTGCGCCACTGCCAAACGAAGGCATTGCAGCCCAGGTACAACACCTGCCGGGTTTGTCCCTGGTTGTGGGCTTGGATGTTCGCACCAAAGCGATCTCTCACCAGCAAGTAACACTCCGCAACCGACATAGGGGGCCGTATAGTAAACCCTATATAAACCCTAAACTTTAAAGGGGTACTAGTGCTAACTAGGCAGACCTCCGTGCTGGCTGAATCCCAAACCCAAGCCGCCTCCAGGTAAGGGTACCGCAGGCCATCGCGACCCAAGGCAGTTCCGGCCCCCAGCTGAGGAAGCCTCAATTACTAGTATAGGGGCCTTGATAGTTCGAAAAAGATTTTCGGCTTTGGGGTATATTATACTATAGCTATAGGCAGGTTTGTAATCATTCAGGCCCATATCATAAGTTCGGATGCTTTGCAGTAGAAGGTAGAACCCAGAGACTCCAAAACCCCGTAATCAAGGAATAGCCTTTAAGCTACAATAGGAACCCTAACAAGATTTAGGGGAAACATCACCGGGATGAAGGTTTCGTCGTGTGTTGATGTCCTCGTTGGTTGGTGGAGGAAGCGGAGTCCAAAGAGGTGCATTTTGGGTGGCCTGGCCAATGTAACGGAAGAATTGACACGCCGTTTCAAACTATATTGTTGTTCAGACGGAGGGCGTTTCAACCTCCGGGCCCCAAGATCTTAGTTCTTGGAGGGGTCTAGGGGGGGAAGGGGGTGTCTAAGTATGCGTTCATAGACCTTGCGGGTGCGGCGAACTTTCGTCCTGCCGCAGTACTCCTTAATCAAAGCCCTATTCGTATCAAAATAGCCCAGGAGCCTTATATAATAGGGCCTTTGGGCCCAAAAGCCTTAAACTATGAGTCCTTTGAGGGTAGCGGAAGGTGCCCTAAACCCTAAACCCTAAACCCTATATGCCCTAAACCCTAAACCCCTGAACCCTAAACCCTAAACTTAACGGGGTTTGTAGTCTCTGGTCGTATGAGGGCTTTTTCTGGTACCAGCTCCGGGATCCGAAGCGCAAAACCTCACTTGGAGGATCACGGGACCTAGTAACTACCTGGACCCTATAAAACCTACCTTTTTGGGGGCCTTCTAATTATGATGTCTTTGTATACGTCCTTAGACAGGTAGGTTCTTTAGAGTCTAGGTCGGGCCTAGACTAGGGCTCCTTAAAGGGTTTTCAAAGGGATCTAGACTGTATCAGGGTTCTATAAGGGGAGGATCATGACACTTATTATAAGTACGGAGATAAGTACCATAACTGGGGTTATGAGTACTAATCATACCTTTACGAATCTTTACTATACCTATAACCCCAATTATTAAGTCAAAGCCGCAGAAAGTAACCCCCCAGAACGCCAGAATCTCAGAGCCCGACCCTCACCCCTGAAGTCCGAAACTGGGAAAGCCTAAACCCCAGAAGCCTAAACCCTAAAACCATCACAGCCCTTAGCTCATAAAGCCTCAAAGCCTCCCACCCCAAACCCGAAAGACCTTAAACCCTCATAACCCCGAGCCCCTAATTCTCAAAACCCGAACCCCCCCTTCTTGGCAAAGCCGCTGGCAGCCTTCTGGTATAACGCCCGCCCGATCCACGGTGAAGTCCTAGGCGATCCAGGGTTCGGGCTTTAGGGGTTTGTATGGTTCAGAGATGCGCTCAGTCTCAGGGTTTAGGGTTTAGGGCTTCGTGTTCTGATAGTTTAAACTTTAGGTTTGGGGTCTTCGACCCTACAGGAAAACCCTTTATCGAAAGGTTTGAGGGGTTCAGGCTTTTGGGGTCTAGAACCCGGCTGATGGATCGGAGAGTCGCTGGGCTGCACACCGATTCCTGTCGCAGCTTCCCGGTCTCGCAAACCATAGTGCGAAAGGAAGGGGCCTCAATAATCACCAATACTATTTTGGGGGTTCCTTATCATAATTATAGTATAATGGGCCCCAAAACCCTATTCTAATCATTAAGGCCCCTATATTAATATATGGATTACTCTGAAATTCGGTCTGCCATGCCATGCAGCATCTTGAACACCGTTCTAATGCAACTCCAAAAGCGTTATGTCAGCATACAAAGGTGAGAGCTTTTACTTAGCAGAAAAGAGGAAATGCTTGCAAAGACGAAATACAACCCCGTGAGCTGTAATTTTTCCTACGCACCTGAGCCAAACAGTTCTCGGGAGAAGCGCAAGTCGCGCCCTACATCGAGAAGAACCGAGCAGCGCGGGGGGTTTCCGAGCCCAGCCCATATACTAAATTTGCTGGACTGTAAAGCTTGCCCCATAGAAATTACGAATTACACACTTCAGTGAATATCAAGCAATTGAGGCATCGACTCGCAATCAATTTCTGGGGTTCTCTGGACCCTCAGGACGAAGCCTAAACCATGCACCTTGCAGGATTTTGTTAAAATGATACTTTAACCCTGTCGCTGCTGATGCTTGAATGCTCCAAAGCTACAACCTCCAAAAAGCCCCACCCGTAAGTAAGGGAACCCCTGAAATATCTTCTTCAGGGTTCTGTATTGTGTTTGCCTGAGGTTGGACATGGCTTTGCACGACTGTAACAAAATCACAAACTCTTTGAGCTGTTTATCGCCATATCCCGACTAATCCTACAACCCCAAACTCCACGCACCCGCAGTAGGCCTAAGGGTCATTGCTCCGAAAGAAGTTAGCACCCCCAGGCTTGATCTCCACACCTCAAGCAGCTGAAGGATGGATGGCAGGGCTTAGGGGTTTAGGGTCTATAGGGCTTCATTCGGGTGTAGGGTTTAGGGTTGATGCGGGGTAAGCCAGGTTGTTAGACATGTGTTTAGGTTTTAATTTTAGGGGTTTGGGAGCTTTTATTAGGCCGGCCTCGGCGGACATCTAATCTAGGGGCTTCAACCAAGCGGTTTCTATAGAGTTGGTCTGTTATACCCTGGTTTCCTACTTCTTATCTACGGACTATAAAGGAACATGATTCCGAGTTATATTCCGACCCTAATGTGACACAACTAACCACCGCTCTGCCAAGGGCTCCATGGATTTATATTGTAGCGGTTGCAGAGACTGCCTTGTAGTCACTTGTTTTGTCATTGTCGGTTCTGCACACAAACCCCAGCATTATTGAGAGCTACAGAATCTGTAGCACCCCTGCACAAAAGTAGGCATTCCTTCGCAAGCAGCTTAAACTGCTCCAAATGCCCTAGCTGCTCACCTATGAGTATGAGTCAATTCAGATCAGGGTGTGCTGTGAACCCCAAATAGCAAACACACACTCACTTCTTAAAGGATCATGGGACTTAGTAAGTAGGGTTATAATTAAGGTAACCATATTTATATTTACTTATAACCTCAATTAAGGGACATATAACCTTACTGACTAAGTCCCATGATCCTCCAAGTTGAGAAAAGAATAACCCTAAGCCCTAAACTTTCGAGCCAAGTCTCACTGGTCGAGGGCGTAGATGGAGGCAGTGTTGACCACATACACGCGCTGCCTCGGACCATGAGCCCGACTTTTCCCCCAAATGCGTGTCGGGGGTTTAGGGTTCGGGGTGTTGAGTTTTCTATAAGGATTCATGACATAGAGTTCTGTAAGAGCTTTAGACGGTGCATTGGTGGTTGGGGCTGAGAAGGAGGACAAAGACCCGAAACCCTAAACCCTAAAACCGTGGTCAAGCAGGGTGTAAGGTTCGGACGTTGTTGGTTCAGCAACATGTTTAATTTAGCAGCACAAGAAAGGCGGATATGCGGCGCCCCCACCTTGGCTCGGATTCCCTAAGGCTCTCCAGGTACCTTACCCTAAGGGTCCGTGTACGTAAATAGTATATACTTTGGCCTTAAAGTAGTCCGTATTTGGGTACTTTGGGGCCAAAGTATCTACTATTTGGGTACATGGACCCTTATATGGTTATATAGTATATATACTTATAGGCCTTGGGTGTAGGTATATAACTATAGCACAGCCTTTGAGCTTGTTGAACCCGAAACCATGTCTGGAAGTGTCCACCATCTCCTTCTCAATGGAAGCTTCCATAACACCAAGATACGGTTGATGATTTCCCATAGTTGAGGGTCCTTAAGGTAATGCAGGATTCAAAACATCAACAGTATTATGTCAGATCCACAGCATTCTTATACGAATCCCAGTACAGGGAGTCCTCATTTCTTGAACCTCCAAAAGTCTGCCTGGTGCATCCTGGGCCCAAGCATCGACTACACTTAACCATGGTTTAGCAAGAACAATCTTTGAACAAAAACCCTATTCTTGTTTCAACGCATATGGAGCCCTTAAGGTGCGCGAAACGATCTAAACATCCCAAAACCCTACACCCTAAACCCGAAGCTCAAAACCGTAAACTCTAAACAATCCCTATAGGGTTTATAGGGTTTAGGGAATATCATCCGAAGCCCCTACAGCCCCACGCCCGAAGCTGCCAACAGGTTTTTGCAGTCAGGGGAGCCCTGCATGGGCGAGCAGGAGCAGCGCCACACCGCCATTGCTCTTTGCATCGCCCAATACCTAGGCTGTAGGTTCGTTTCAAGGGAGCTTCTGGCACTGGGTGGGGTGTAAGCAACCTTTTAAAGGAATGGTTCAATTGAATGATGAAAAGGAGCCGCGGCACGTAGTTTCCTTTAACGGGATCTGCAGGGGTAAACCACACTTTTAAGGAGCGATTCAAAGGAATCAAGGAGCCCGAAAAAGTAGGTTTCTTAGGGCCCAGGGAAGGCTTAAAACTTCCTGTGGCGGGATCAGAAAATGGCTTTTTCTAAGGGATCTATATAAGGATTATGGCATTACCTTTAAGAGGTCTATGTAAGGAATATGGGAATAGGAGCCTAGGGGTTTAGGGTTTAAGGTTTATGGCATCCAGGGATTGTCGTCCAACCACCTCGGCCGCATGGGCAAAACAAATGCATCTGGGGCAGTAAGGATTGCGGGTGGTTTTATTTCCGTGGAATAGCCTAAACCCTAAACCCTAAACTTTCCTAAACTCTAAATAAACCCTAAACCCTAAATAACCCTAAACCCTAAACCCATGTAGAGTTCCTTCAAGCGTTCCTTTAAGGGTTCGTTTAAGGGCTCCTTTAAGGGTTTAAGGTTCAAGGGTCCATGTACATATATGGTATCTACGTTGGCCTTTTCGGGGGGGTTCCGAATACAGGTAACTACTTGAATGCCGAAGTATATACCTAAACCCTGAACCCCTAAACCCTAAACCCCTAAAGCCTAGACCCTAAACCCCTAAACCCAAAAACCCAAACCCCTACATAAACCCTAAACCCATAAATAAACCCTAGACTCTAAACCCCGAAACCCCGTAAACCCTAAACCCTGGCTTTAAGGGGCCTTGAAGAGGTCTACAAGTGGCTAACGTAAAGGCCTTCATAATTAGAATAGGGTCTTTGGGGGGTTCCTTTAAAGGGTTCCTTTAAAAAGGGTTCCTGCCATAAGGGCTATAAGTTATCAGGGTTCTATAATGTAGGGGGCCTTACAGGGCCCTAATAATTAGAATAGGTTTTTGCGGTACAATATACTATAGCTGTTTAGGGTTTTGGGGTATATTGGGGTATTTTACATTATAATTAGAATAGGGCTTTGGGGTAGATAATACTAAACTTAGAAGAGGGCTTTCGGATAAGTTAAGCTAACAATAGAATAAGGGAACTCCAAAGCATATTGGTAGTTATTCAGGAATGCAAGGTAGTACTGTTGCTGATGAAAATCCTGCATTACCCTAAGGGCCCAAAACTATGGGAATTATGGTACATTCCTTATTATGGGTAATGCAGGATTTATATCATCAACCGTACTAACAGGATTCTCCGGCCTCTTGGTCTGGGAAGGGGGATGCCTAGGGTCTTCCAGAAAGCTTACGGCAGGGCTGACGGTTTAGGATTTGGGGCTTGGGATGTAGGGTTTAGTGTCATGCTTCTAGAGAGTAGAGTTGAGGGTTGCTTCATGTATCGAGGCGCCGTTGTTTAGGGCTTAGGCTTTAGGGTTTAAGAGCTCTTGCTATAAACAGCTTCGGGAGCTGAATTCAGATGTAGGGGCCTGGAAACCTGGACAAGGGTTTTTGGTTGGTGGCCCTCTGCTATGGAAAGACTGCAAAGGAGCAGTACTGGTAACATTTTTATTCGTCAGAGAAAGGACATGGAGGTGCTCTGAGAAAGCCCTAGCATCGAACTCTCAAGCGACAAAGAAAATCCCGAAGTCCTACACCTCACAGGGCGTAAACCAGATGAAGCCCCTAGAACCCTAAACAAGGCTCAATACATCAGTAGTTCTCTAAACTAGGGTCCCCTTTAGGGTCCTTAAAAGAAGAAAAAAAAGGGTGCCGTACTATATTGGGGACCCGAAAAGGCACCCCAAGTTAGAGAACTACCCATGTCGTGATGGGCTGCCGAGATGCCGTCACCTGTGAGTTTGCCTGGACCCTCCTGGGGGATTCGACCCGAAGCCCTACATCTACGACCTCTTCAAAGTCGCAGCTGGGATCTTCATTGTGGTTCTTTTTGGTTTAACCATGTTTTATACGTAGGATCCTACAACAGGAACTACAATGGAGACTATATGCATACAAGATCTTCGTTGCTTAGAGGGTTGTAGCTTCCTCAAGGAATCAGCCCTTTTAGGGCTTAGTTTTGTTGTGTTTCGGGTTTTAGCTCTGGGTTCAGAGGGTAGGTTTCGTTACGGCTGACGGTTGGGGATGCAACGTTCAAGGTTTTCCACGGTTTGGGGTTTAGGGTTCAGGGTACTTCTTTCAAGCAGGTTTCCCAGTCGGTTCTCAAGTACCGAAATGGTAGGGTTTAGGTATCAAAAACCATCCCGAGCACAGCAGTTGGGACGCAAAGCACAACTCTTTGGGCACGTGCACTCTTAGGGTTATAGATCCCTTCTAGATTCTAGCCACCGTACTTTATAGTATTTTCACAACCCCCAAACCTTCCGCCCTAACAGGTCCCCTTATGTGTCACCCTTCCACTTATAGTAGCCCCATCTAGACCCCTTGAAGGAACCCCAGGCAGGACAGGCCTTTGGGCGAACCTGCACGCACCACGGCAAATACCAGGATGCCTATCCCCTAACCCTGACAAAGCTTCAAACCTGTTCGCGTAAGCCCTTAGCCTTACGTAACTCTACAAAACCCTATAAGATCCTATAAGAACTAAACCCTAAAGCCTAAACCCCTTAAACCCAATCCCTGAACCCGGAAACCTAAACCCTGTCAGACCTGAAACCCTGACCCCCAAACCCTAAAACTAAAACCCTAAATCCCAAGACCTCAAAATGCAATTGATACTTTGTTCTGATTACCTTTGTTTGTATATTTTGAGATCAGTACCCTGATATTGACGTTTGAAAATTAACAGCCGCCCCTAAACCTAAACCCGATTAATCCTGGGAGGCCAAGGCACCCAACACGCCTCGCGAGGCTTTGATCGTTGAAGCAGTCGGTGGCCTCGAAGTGGTTTGTAGCAGTTTATACGGGGCGGTAGGGGTTAGGGCTTAGGTTTGGGTTCCTTGAACGGGTCCTTAACAGGTTCCTTTAGAGGATTCTACAAGATCCGTGCAGGGGGGTGCCTGAAAAGGTTTATACGGGTCTTTAAAGGAGTTTATACCTGTAGCTCTCTTTGCCTATAGTTTAGCAGTCATTACCCCTTAATTAGCGCATAAAACTGAGGCAATTAGAGTCCCAGGTAGAGGCTAACGGGGGTTTATGGGGTATTTAGGGATTTGGGGTCGGGTTTAAGGTTGAGGGGTTTGGGTTTTAAGGTGAAGGGGGACTGTGAATCGCTCGAAGAGCTGTAGGATTCCAAGGTTTGAGGGTCGGGGTTTATAGGGTTAGGGCTTAGGGTTTAGGGCTTGTGGTGGGTGTGGGTTCAGCTTGAAGCTTCATGAGTGCTCTTGGAGGCGTGGATCTCATGTCGCTGAAACCTTTAACCGTCAACCCCATAACCTTTAAACCCTAAACCCTTGACCGTCAACCCCATGACCTTTAAACCCTAAGCTCTAAAACCTAAACCCCTCAACGGGGCCCCTGATCCTTCAAGCACAGCCTTCTCTGAATCAGGAGCACCAGAGCATCCTTGAACAACAGCCTAGCAGTGATAACAACACTAAGGCTGAATTACGGCCAGGGATCGTTTTTCAGGCGTCGATTCTAAGGGTTCCTTCAGGGATTTAGGGTTTAGGGGTTTAGGGATTTAGAGGTTTCGGGCTTCAGGGGCTGGGGCTAAAATTAAGAAATCCCCAACTACCTCTACACCCTAAGTAAACCCCAACACTCTAGTTCCGAATTGAAGTCGTATTCAAAGCCATTGCAGAAGCCGATTAGAATCAGGGTATGCAGAAGGGTCTCTCTCCATGGACTCTCCCGGCTGTATACAACCTAAGTGACCCAACACAAACAGATCACTGAACATTAATTTTTTAGCCTGTATATCTATAGGAGTGGTTTTCTGTTCCACCTGCACTTTGCAAAGCTCTCTTAACACATTGTGTTGAACATGTTTCATGCTGTAGATATTCAGTTTTGTGGCTTTGGAAACGGCCTTGGAGTGCAGAGCTCAGACATGTGATGCTTGAGACATCTTGAGACACGGCCGAATCCTACAAGGTACAAACAACAGAATCCTACAAAACGCTCAAGCCTCCATGACCAAGGCAAATCGCCCGACATCTTCAGTGTGCATCTTCCAGATGAAAACCTGGGAAACACCACTCAGGTGCTTGGTGCAGCTTCCAAGGACTTACTGTTTAGGGTTCAGGGTGTATTGTTGAGGGCTTAGGATTCAATACATACCATATCAACAGAAATTCCGCTACATGCAAACTTCACCGACAACCATCCGACTACATTAACTCCGAACCCCCTTTGCTTTTTTATGTGGACCCTGGGCAGCAGGTAGCGTGGCAGGCGGCAGGGTGGGAAGGCCAGCGGGCAGTCGGTGGGCAGCAGCAGACAGCAAAGCAGCATGCAGGGCTGCACACAATAAACCCTGAACCCTAAACTCTAAACATAACAGTGACATTTCGCCTGAAGGCTGCGATTTAGCTTGAACGAATGGGTTGAACCGCAAGAAGCGAAAAAGGATCCGTCTTTGGATCCCCCAAATTGACTCTCAAAACAGAGACACTAAGAGAGACCTTAATTTACGCCCGTCACCTTCCTCAAAGCTTCTATCCTGGATTCCCGGTCTCTGAACCCCCCCCTCCCCCGCCTAAGCCCTGTTCCCGAAAGTCTCCGAACGTAAACCCTGAACCCGAAAGTCTTTGAACCTCACCCTCTTCAGCCCTGAGACCTAAATCCTAACCCCTAAGCCCATAAAATCTGTGAAATTCCCCAAACCTTAACATCCCGAAAACCTACCCCAAAAGTCTTTAAAACTCGCACAACTCCTAATCCCTAAACCCGAAACTGTCTGAAACTCCCCTATAAATTAAACCCCAAACCCTATATCCTAAACCCTCAACCCGGAAGTCGGTGAAGCTCCCAGATGTGACCCAAGACACTGGCAGGCTGAGATATCGCACCAATAAGCATGGGTGTGACACACCTGGGCTCTTGTTGAGGAGTTTAATTTAAGTTACTATAGTAAGGAAACCCTATTATTTACTACAGATCCCTATTATGGTAACTTAAAAACATCTCCTAGTAAGAACCCAGACACCGTCACGTCCCATCTTGCTGAGCTCCTCGCGCAGCATCCGCGAAAGTGCTTTATGAACCCTAAAACCTAAACCCTGAACTTTTGCTTAAGCTGGGAGAACCCCAAAACCCTAAACATCCCTATATCCTAAACCTTAAAGCCTCTGAAACTCCCCGAAGTCTTAAGTACAGAGCGCCACGGCCCGGGATTTTTCGAACAAAACAGCAGTTTTATTCCCGGACGAATCCCATGCCCTGTCCAACATGCCGGCTAAAATCTCGCATGTGCTCCAAGGTTCTGGAACCCTGAAACCCTAAACCCTCACCCAGAAGACCCTATAGACCCTGGACCTCAACTCTAAACGACCTAAGTGTCCCGTGTCCTTGATGACCGGTACGCACCAGCCACCCGGGATGATACCTGCTGAGGGGTTCCCAAAGAGTTTTTGTGGCCAGTGCATCCATGCTCAAACCATTTATCAACAAATGATTCCGCGCAGAATCACTGTTTTTGTTTTTGTTCTTGCATCTTTTGCCGCGCATGTCATGATAACTGTAACTGTTGAGCAATGCTAACATGCGAAAGTATCGGCCCTGCCTGGCTCGAAGCCTGGGTGAAAGTGTGCAGAACCTGGCCTTACTGCATCCCGTCCTGCCGATGAACTTCCCTGTCATAATCAAGAAACTCGGCCGTTCAGAAACATCGATTGTTTAGCATGTGTTGCTCCGCATATCTTCATAACGAGGGCGCCCTGTTCAATGATGCTAGCATGCGAAAGTATGGGCCCTGCCATGCTTTTCGTACTTTGCTCGAAGACAAACTGGGGCAAACGACAGTGGTCCACCCTATTTTGATGGGACCTAAAGGGGACCCTAATGTAGAGAGTTAACCATAATGTGGACCCTGACAGTAATATACCACACAAACCTATGTTGATCATCGAAGCCCTAAACCCTAAACCCAGAATACAGAACCCTGAAGGAACCCATTGATGGAGCCCTATTCTAATTTTGAAGCCTCCTAGAAGGCCATAGCCCCAAGGCTCAAAATAGGCCAAAAGCCTGTTACACGGTGGATGATAGAAAACCTGCATGACCCATAATAAGGAATATACCATAATTCCCATAGTTTAGGGTCCTTACCGAAAGCCATAACATATGAGTCCTTAGAGCCTAGGGCCATATAGAATACCTATAGGAGCCCTATTCGATATATGAAGGCCCTTGAACCCTAAACCCTGAGTCCCTTCTAGAACCCTTAAAGGAGCCCTTATCCAAAACAAATTTTAATTGAACCCCTAGTCCCTAAACCCTAGACCCTTAGAGAAACCACGGTTTAGGGTTTAGGGTAGGGAAATTTTGACAACCTAAAGAATTCCGATTCCAAAGGCCCCTTTTTTCACAGCTTTGGTGCCTCGTGGAGCTCCGGTCAAGTCGGCGGTTTCGTAGTCATAATACCTGCACTTGGTAACTTGATGGGTTCTTTTACAAGAGATCCGTAAGGGTTCGAAAACGGGGTATGAGGATCATGAGACTTGGTAACATGGGTTCCTTAAAGGGTTCCTTGAAGGATCTAGAACCTATAAGGGATCCGTAAGGGAATTAGTAAGTTAAGGTGCTAAGTACTTTTTATAGCTGGGGTTGTAAGTAAAAAATAGCTACCCTACCTTTTTACCCGAGTTCGCATGATCCTTTAGCTGGAAGTGGCACAGCTCTTGACGGGTCTTCGGGTTCAGGGTTTAGGGTTTACCTAAGGGCCCAAGTACCCAATAATCATATACCCTCCTACACAGTAACATGCACAACTACCATCCGAAACCTAAGTACCTGA
>CAJNJA010009339.1:0-14856 GCA_905231915.1 Symbiodinium necroappetens | reverse complement strand
ACTCCTACTCCTACTACTACTACTAACCGATGTCTGGGCAGGTGCTCATGGCCAATCGGGCAGTTTCAATGGCAGCAGAGGTCGGAGCGGTTGCTGGCGCCACCCAGCCAAGGATTTGCCAGGTGCCGGGGTGTGGAAGGGCTATACACACGGCGGGGCATTCCAAGTGCTGCTCTGCATGCCCCTTTGGCCGTCATACTCGTCGATGTCAGCACGGTCACTGGGCAGACGAAAGGTTGGGCCTTAGCAGGTGCATTACGGAGGGCTGCGTGCACATGGCTGGCCCAGGGCACATCAGCTGCTGCTCTTCGTGCAAGCGGACTGGAGGACAACAGCATACGATTCAGTGTGCACATAGGCAGGCGAGGCATGTGCAGCGAGCACAGCCACGCCAGCACCTGTCTGCTGGAGACACGACGACCGGTGCACTCCGTGATGACACCACCCGCGAAGGGGCCCGGGTGGAGGTCATCGACTTGGAAGCATCGGATGTGGGTGATGGCTCAGAGCAGGGAAATGCAAGCATGTTAACGGGTGCAGCTGGAAGTATGCTGAGCCATCGGAGCTCTGGAAGGAGCAACGCTGCAAGCATGGAAGCTGCCGGGACTTTTAGCTCGCTCGCCTCCTCTCGAAAGAGGGCAGGTGGGCAGCTGGATTTCCACATGATGGACTGAGTCTGCTTTGGCCCAACTCTGACAGAAGCGACACAATTTTGGTGATGGCAGAGGAAAGCTCGGATGCTAGAAGGATGTGACGGAACCTTTTGCTTAGGGCAGTTTGTAGAAGTTATGCCAGAAGGATCCTCAACTGCAGGATGCAGCCACTGAGCTGCCGGGCTATGCCTGCCTTTCGTCGAGTCATCGGATCGGTGAGACGTGTGCAATGCAATACTACTACTACTACTACTACTAAGGTTCTTGGCTCTCAGCTGTGATGTTTGATCTTGTGAAACTGGGGCCTTGCTTGAACGGTAAGCTCGCTAGACAGGTCCGCTTCCTCAACCAAACACGTCTGTAGGCTGCAGTGATGGTGCATACAACAGGCCGCATTGCACGCCTTCTTGTGGCTCTGCAGACTCTCACGTTTGGGGGCAGCCGCGGCCCACTGCCATTGCTTGAGTACCGCACTGAGCCATTTACACTGCAATTGATCAATAGGCATATCAAGTGCTCTGACAGCGGATAGCGATTGCATTATCTGTCTTCACCTGCTTGCTGCACTGGCTCGACACAGCCTCAGATCTGCTGGGCCCTGCCCTGCACTACCACTCGACTTTCAGGTGCTCTTACCAGTGCCTCCTCTGCGTCTTGCCCATGGCGGACCGTGGCAGTAAGCGAGCTTCTTCACCAGGAGCACTTTCAACTCCGAAGGCCAAGGCCAAGGCTAAAACCCGTGGCCGCGGTACTGCTGCCAAAGGCATTGGAAAGGGGGGAGACGCAGCAGAAGAATCTTTCTCGATCCACGGCTTCGCGACTTCGGACGATGAGCCAGCGGCTCGTGCATCTGGGCGCCCCGCTGGCCCTCCACCGCCGACCCCAATGTACATGGGCCCTGGAACTGGACCCACTGCGGTCACCGGCACAACGACTACGACGATGCATACATCCGCGGTGCCAGCAACTCCAGCAGCGGCCTTTGCTACAGCCTCGACTGTGCCAGTCAATCCGATTATCACGACTGCGGTCATTCCTCCCACGGCCACGCCGAGTGCTAATCCCTCTCTACCGCAGGTGCTCATATCACTGCCGCACTCCATTGGCTACAACTTGGAAGTGGTGGTCAGAACGAACCCCCGTGACCGTCCTGATGCTGTCGGTTCGACTGACTAGGCTGTGCTATCGGCAGCTTGAGGAGCACCCTAGGGCGCAAAATATGCAACAACTGCCTGTCTTTGCATCCTCCGATACAGCCACCAGTGATACCGATAGGAGTCCATGCCTACCAATTGGTCCTGCCCAGGTCTCCTGCATGCTACGTCATCCCATGATGGCCAACAGCTGCAGACTGCCAGACGCTCAGTCTGCTGGCCGGTTCGCGGTTGCAGATGTGTTGCACGAGGCCTCAAACTGGCTAAAGGCGCACATGCTGATGCAAACACAGGTAGGCCGGTTCACGGCTATGCCTTGTCCCTTGACTTCCATTGTTTGCCAGGATCTTTTGGACGATGGCCGGCTCGCGGTCACTGCCCTACTCGATGGGGGCTTCACGCCATGATGTCCATTTCTGTGCCTAACTACTCAGGAAGCTGCCTTGTTATCCAAGGGCGTTGCACTCAACCATGTACTTGGACTTACGGTCCTTGCATCAACCGTGCTGGCTCAGGCCTGACACCTGACCACAAAGCCCTGGCTGAGACACAGAGGACCATATGCGGGGTTCTCTTCCGTAGGAAGTGCTGCATGCCTGGGTGGAGATCTCTTGTGCCACAGTGCCCACCCTCTACTTTTCCTGTCAAGATTCCGGGGTTCGTCTCTTGCCCATTGTGTACAGTACAGACCACTTGGACTCAGGATGTGAACAACCAGGTGCAATCTAAGAACACATTAAACCGTTCCATTAAATCCCTACCCCACATGGACCTTCCCTGTGCTAGCCAGTGCCCTCTAGTGGAACAATACTGGAGCAGGATAATGCCGCCATGGACGCGACACCGGTACAAACCGGGGAAGCGAGAAAGACAGGAACGACGAGAACAGAGGGCGGCGAGAGAAGCAGCTGCCAAGGCCAAAGCAGCAAACAACAGGCCGCCGAGGAATGTAGCCAAACGAAGGCCGAGGCGAGATAAGTCGCCACCGCTGACTCTCTACAGCCAATTGGCCAGCAGTAGCTCCAGCCTGCATCGTGTACCAACTGAAGACGAGGAATGGATGCCAGCAAATCTGGAGGCCGATGAGACAGTTGCCATGGACAATGAGGAGAGTTATGAAACAGTGGAGCTGGAACCCGATCCCATGCCAGCAACCACGGAGGTGACAGATGACAAGGTGGATGAGGTAGCAGACGTGCCATCCCCTAGAACACCACCTGCTGCTCCTCTGGCTGCGTCTCTTCCTGAACAGTCTACTGAAACCGGGCAGACAGGCGAGCAGACTGAGGACTCCAGCTCCCTGCCGACGTTCAACCCGGGGTGGCTCTTCAATGCAGATGTCATAGCTTTTGCGAATGCCTACAATATACAGAGTGCCATCGTTGGAGGTAACGAGATCCTCATCCCCCGTCCCAAACAGGCACCGGTGGCTGGAACCTCCTCATCGCCAACTGCGAGTGCAGCAAACTATCAGGAGGCGGAGACCTCCCCTGCTTTGCCTCGCCCTGCAGCCACTCGCCGATCCCGTTGGCCTGGATGGACCAACGCCAGACCTGCCACTAACCCTAGTGGTACGGAGAGGAAATGGCGATCCTCTCTCTTCGCTTTGAACCTCAAGCGTCCTTGGTGCTGCAACTGGAGGCAGATGTATCAAGAAATGCATCGCTCTTGGCAGTTGCTGTCAACCCGGTCTGTGGAGGAAGCATGGAGGCTAGCATGCGGATATCGACTTGCCTTTCATCGTCGACAATGGCCGAGAATTCAAATTCGTCTGGCCAACATATCAGGACACCCTAGATGCAAAGCTATACGTCGCTTAATTCGCACCCACCAGCGGCTAGATGGCAAGCTGCACCTGGAGACTGGCGCGGCGATGCGGGCATACATGCCAGTGTTTGAGTGTCGGCTACATGTCACGGTAGCAACTCGCTCTTGTCTGCATTGGTTGCTCGGAACTCACCTGCCTGTGGCGACAGGACGAATACGGATACCGTTGACCTCGTACGAAGACTTGCCGGACTGGGTGGTCTTTCAAGGGCCTTGCACTGATTTGCATATCACTCATGTAGCAGGACGCCCGATGCCAAGACCACTGCCGGGTACCACTCCTCTAAAGGCCATGCCATGGTTGACTTGGGCACATAGGCACCCACGCCCCGCCTGTGCAAATCCGTTGCCTCTGTTCGCAGGTATGTGCCAAGCACTGGGTCACACACTTAGTGCAACATATGCCATTACTCGACGCCCATCGCGACGACTGCAGGAACATGGAATTTGTGTGGTCTTTCTACCGAACCCTCGATGTCAGATTTGCTACAGGCAGCCAGGGTTCTCTGGCCACCTAAGCTCCAGTGTAAACTGGAAACCAGGCTGCACTTCGACAAAGCCCTCCTGTCACGCCTTCCTGATCGAGCCAGACTGGTCTGATGCTCAGCATACCTGCACTGTGCCTCATAGTGAGAGACTGCCACACATAAAGGTCCAGGAGCTGTCTACCAGCCCATCCAACAAAATAGGCCCGTGGAGTGTCCCTTGGACTACCTGGAGTCCATGCACCCGTGATGCAAAAACCGAGCCCTGCACTCTGCTCCTCTTTAGGACCAATGTGCTGACAGTGAAGGCGCTGAGCCGGACCCTCTGCCCAGCCAGTTTCACAGCTCTTTGGAGACCATGGATTGAAGCCAGCCTGCAGGACTTACTACCCCCTAGACCTACAATAATGCCCAAGGCACCTTGTTGGGGTCTACGTACCTATGCCTACAAACTGCCGTGCTGCTTCCCACATTATGCAGCAACACGAAGAAGCACCAAACACCACCTCAAACCGAGTATGGTGCACATCTCATCACACACACCTAGCCACCTGGGTCCCAAGTCCCAGGGCCTTGCCGTACCACTGATTGTCAAACTGCTACGTTACATGCACAAGCACCTTGCTATCCTTAATTGCGAGGTAGAACCGAGGGTCGGAGGTATATGCCAAGTACCTCTGAGACCAAGCAGGACATGTCTCTATGTCTTGTTTGGAAAGCCATGGCCAGAGAGGATAAAATCTTTTGTTTCTTTCTTTTGTTTCATGTCACCACTTCGCACATACCTCGATCAGGCTGACACACGTGTCCCTGACCCCCATGCCAGCCACTTGCTTGAACATAAGGCCCTCAACTGCAACCCCATGCAGTGAGCTTGACTCTCAGCCTTTTTGTATGCAGTCCATGCTGCAGTACTCCTGCTCGGCATGCACTGTGCCTGCCACACCTTACCCTTCTACATGTACAAGATGGCTCCCGATGCGACCGCGTCTGTTCTTCTTCCTGACCCTGCTTCTGCAAAGATTCAGCCCGGTCCTTACACATCCATTGCCAACTGTGCAGCCGGGTGAATCCAGTGTCACTCAGCAGGTGCCATCACGCATCAGCAAGCTCGCAGCGAGCTGTCACGAGGGCAGCTTGTTCTCAACAAGGTGGCACCATGTAATGGTGTACTCTACGTGGTTTGTCACAGCAGTACCTGACACAGGCAAATCCTGCACCCGCCAGGCTAAATCGTGTCAGAGGCCCGCAACCCACTGGCCCGAATGTTCGATTCTTCAGTCTTAATTGCGGAGGCCTGAGCCATGATCTCTACGTGGAACTGCTGAAGGCTGGAGGCCATGCCCGCTCAGGCACAACCACAGATAATCGCCCTGCAGGAGACTCACTGGAGTTCGGACTCTGTGCAGCAATACACCACGGGTGTCTGGCAGATCATCCAATCCCATTGCCATGACAATCGATCTGCAGGAGTCATGCTCTTGATACACCGATCCTTGACTCGCGATGCAGTGATCTCGTTCGGAGAACCCTTCCCAGGTCGGATTCTACATGTTCGCATCACCACCAAGTGCTGGGCCCTTGACTGTATAAACGTCTATCAGCACACCCTGAACTGGCAGCGAGCTCCCAAGGCTCAAGCCCCGCCCAGTGGCACCATGCAGCCCACTGCCTATGAGGTCCCACAGCAAGTTTGGACTGCCCTTGACCGTACACTGGCGAAACTCCCAGTTCGGCATACTCTCCTGCTCCTAGGCGATTTCAATACACCCATGCAGCAACATGAAAGAGCAGGACCCCGAGTTGCCAACTGGAACAGCCGCCTACCCTCTGATGCATCACGTCTCTAGAAGATCACGACCTGATACACCTTAATTCCTGGTCTAGGAGAATGGGTCCCACTTTCATTTGGGGAAACACACAAACCCTCATTGACCACGTCTTTACTAGACGTGATAGTGCAGACTCCCTTGCCAGAAACACAGGTCGAGACAAACTTCGAATAGGTGAATGGCGCAAAGGGGGAAAGCATATCCCACTCAGCGGTGTCATGCACCTTCGCCGATTTGCTGCCTTAAATCGACACCCGCAGCCACCCAAGGTAGGACGGGACAAGTCCACACTCCTACAGCTGGTACGGGATCCTGAGGACCCGGGAGCAAAGGCCATTGTACAGCAAGTTGAACGGGACATTGTGCGATGCTCTACTGTGCAAGAAATCAATGATTGCCTGGTGGAGGCCTCTGGTGTATATGCCCCCGCTGGAGCCCGAGCAAATGCAGCTGCCCCATGGCAGATGGCCACACTGGACACGAGTGTCAGAGAGAT
Source organism: Symbiodinium necroappetens (assembly GCA_905231915.1). NCBI lineage: Eukaryota > Dinophyceae > Suessiales > Symbiodiniaceae > Symbiodinium > Symbiodinium necroappetens. Next base: position 8,409 of record CAJNJA010009339.1, on the reverse strand, counting down.
GTGGTCGCATTACCGTAAGTGGAAGGAAGCTGCCCGGGGTACCACTGCTACCATCTGGAAGGTATGGCTCCACTATGCCCGATTCCAAAAAGCACATCGAGCCTTTCGCTCAGCAGGTAGAATTGCTAAACAGAGCTGGTACCAAGGGAGACTTGACGAGCTCCATAAGCATGCGCGACGTCATGATGTCCGGGCCCTATATCAGGGTGTACGTGCTCTTACACCGAAGTCTCGAAGGGTGCATGTTCAGCTACGTGACGTGGAAGGACACGTCATTACTCCAGCGGAACAAGCAACACTCCTCAAACATCACTACGAGGCCGTGTATACGGGTCAACAACCGCAACCTGACCGAGCTGCCCAAATGCCACCATTGCAGGTTACCGAAGAGCAGCTAGAGAGAGCCCTGTCACTGATGCCTACCCACAAGGCAGTGCCCCTTCACCTTGCACCTCTTGCTGCCTGGAAACTTTGTGCGAAGGCAGTCATTCCACGGCTCACTGAGATTGTTAATAACCTGGTGGTTACCCCTGAGCTTTGGCACAAAGCATGGCTCGCCTTGATACCCAAGTTGGCCAAACCCAAACTACCAAAGCATTTGAGGCCGATTGGTCTCAGCGAGGTTTCCAACAGAATGGTCACCAAGGTCCTACAAGACCGTCTGCGTCCATACGTAGAAAAGTACTTGGAGGACATTCCCCAGTGGGCCTACGTACCTGGTAGGAGCACCCTTGATGCCGCGGCGCGGGTCCAGGCACATTGCCAACATATCATACACCTTTGCTCTCCAGACCGCTGGACTGTTAGGGAAGCACGGGCGGGGCTGGCACGGCCCAAGCAAAATGCTGGTGGCTTGCAACTATCATTGGACTTAAGCTCGGCTTTTGATGTGTTGGAATGGGTGTATGTAGCTGAGGCCTTAGAAGACGCGGGGGTTCCCAGTGAGCTGAAGGACCATCTCCTTGAGTGGTACCGAAACATCCACTATGACTTCTCTATTCAGGATCACACCGAATCGGTCGCAGCAAGCAGAGGCCTGAAACAGGGGTGCTTGGTGGCACCACTCATATGGTCCCTAGTAACTGGCAGGTTATTATACCGACTAGTCACTGACGTCCAGTGGGTCTCCCAGCACGTCACAGCTTATGCAGATGACTTCCATGCTGCTGCAACGGCTCATAATCAACAGGACCTGCAGACTGCCGAACGATACTTCAGCCAGTTCCTCGAACTTCTTGTTCAGTCAGGTATGATTATCAATGCCTCAAAGTCTGCGATCCTGTACAGGTTTAAAGGCGGCTTTGCCAAACGATGGTTACGACAGCACATCTCCCGAGGTCCGGACGGACCGCTGTTTCGAATCCGTACAGAATCTGGGCGACTCTTCGAGTTCCCAGTTGTCGACTCCCACACCTATCTTGGTACCAAAATAAGCTACACTGATCCTCAACTGCAAACATTGGTGTATCGCATGGGGCTTGCCAAGATTGAATGGAGTCGACTCCGTAAATTAGTATGTTCCAGACACGGCCTGTTTAAGCAGGACCGTCTGCGCATATGGTTCTCCAGTGTCCCTCCCACTCTACTCTACGGACTGGCTGCAACAGGGTTGCCCACTGCGGGTGGTAGACAACTTCGAAACATTTATATGCGCCATTTGAGAGCCATTCTCCGACGCCCGGCTCATCTTAGCCATGTTAGTAATCGCGAGGTGCTTGCCAGGGCTAAGCTTCCGGACATCTGTGCCATCCTTGAGAAAGAAATGCTTAGGCTTGCCCATAATGTGCAACGACTTGCCCAGAACGACTCCTTCATGGTGAGCGAAACCCTGCAAGGCCATATGCAGTTTGTTTGCAACACCCTGCGTGCAGGTTGTCTCACTGCTGAGCAGGCTAATTCCTCCTGCCAAACCCTTGTCGGATCTGAATCCATGTTTGAGTGTCGGTATTGTGGTCGCTTCTTTGCAACACACCGCTTGCGCAGATCGCATGAGTCCCGTGCTCATAGTTCTCGAACCCCACAGCCCTCGCCGGACACCCAGGTCTTTGATCGATGGAAACATAGTGTTGATGGCATGCCCACATGCAAACATTGTGGCCACCAGTTTCGTAAGTGGCATAACCTGCAGAAGCACATTCAGAGTGCATGTTCCGCCCATGGCTGAAGCTCCTAAGATTGGTGCCGATGTAAGTGTTCCACTTAATCCTGACCCTACCCATCCCACCTGTGAAACTCCCACTGCCTGCCCACAGGCAGCACAGGCTGATGTCTTGCCACTTGTCCACAGGCCGTCCATTCGGTCCATTCTTACTCAGTCTGGCTGGCATGCTTTACTTCATTGTCAGGAAGTGCGACTTGAGCTGGAGCATCACTGCCCGTTTTGCCGACAATGGTGTATGGATCAGGCGGCCATCAAGCGTCACATGACACAGCAGCATGATGAATGGGTGCAGAACTTCGCTAGTCTAATGCCTCACCTCACTCCTTTCCGTCGCCACATGGTCCTCCCCTGTAGATACTGCCACTTGCAGGCTGTCAATAAGCATACCCATTGGAGAAATTGCTTAGTTGTCCAAGTGAGCTGCTTCCTGGGACTTTCTGCGAAAGTACCGGCCACTACGCATGGAGCCCATGGAGCTCTCGGCCCAGGAGAAGAACTTCTTCGGCGGAGTATGTCCATCTCTCATCCACCCAGTGCCGAAACGGGAGCGAGAGGAGGATTCACCAGAGCCGAAGAAAGCCAGACTCGAGGAAGCTGCCAGACCGTGGCCACGGCAGAACCCACCGAAGGGCAAGGGCAAGGGCAAAGGCAAGGGAAAGGGAGGACAGACCTCATGGCGTACTTCCAGCGGGTGGATCCAAACAGAGGATCACCACGATCGTCGGTGGGGAGGTCCCTGGGGGCAGGACATGGCTCTCCACGATCTCCAAACCACGGTTCAGAGACTGAGCCAGCTGACGCTGCGCCACGAATATGCATTGGGCAACCTCCGCCAGGATACAAGCATGTGCTTGTTTGTCAAGCCGGGGGCCGAAGGCTTGATTCCAATTCTGTTTTCAGCATCGGAAAAATGGAACCGGACCCAGGAGGAGAATCCGCACCTCATCGACTCGTCGCTCAGGATTGTGCTGATGAAAGCCTTCCTCATCGAGCTCTGCAATCGCTTGGCCAACACTGCCAAGAGCGAGGAGACCATGCAAGCAGCCAAAGCCATGGGATGGTTGACCGAAACTGGGGAATGGAAGACTCTAAAGTGGGATTCCACGCTGGAGAAGCTTCAGGAGGTACCGGATGCACCCACCAAGACGACGGAGCGACTGATCCTCGAAGCCAACGAGCTTCGCAAGACCATCAATGCAGAGAACCTCTACAGATTCCAGTCAATCTATGGGCTTCGCAAAGACCATCAGACCTCCTGGGTAAAGTTGGCGATCGAAGTATCGCTCAGGAATCAAGGAGAGCAAGTATGGGATATTCTGCAAGGATGGATTGGGTCAGCTGCCCTGCACACCATGGGATGCCGACTTCGGAAGGAGCGGGGAGGCCTCTCATATCAGGCCCAGATGCTTCGCTGGTGACTGCAGGCCCGCTGGACTGTACACCGACTCGAACCCTCTCAAACCCGCCACCTGGTAATTTTAAGCTGCACGATGCCGATGCATTGCAGGTCGCTTTCCCAATCAAGATCCATGATGTCCCTGCAGGTGTTCAGGCCGTTATGCAGTGCCTACTTTGGCCGTTTTGGTGTGATGCTCAGCGCAAGCACTTAACCCTTGGAATGTACCACCAGCTATGGGTACAGAGCACACAAAAACTCTGTGCTATGGTTCACTTGAGTAGAAAACTTCAGTGGGCTACCGTAGTTCGAAAGCTGCAAAACCTGACTTCACCTGCTCTTGATACCATCTTAAAGCTTTTCTTGACATCACACAAATCCGATGCACACTCAGGGGAATGGGGTATCCATCTGCCTTGGATGAGGTGGGTGCCCGTGCACAGCTTCCTGAATCATGCATGTGTCTACAGATCAACATGCCGCCTGCATACACCACTCTGCAGGAATGTGTGGATGCTTGGGGTGCCACGCCCAGTAGGCTCTGCCTCCTTCAACCAGCTGAAACGATTTTCCTTGCACTGAAGCACAATCGCAGGGGTCCTGATGCTGGGAATCCACGACTTTTCACTGATCTTGAGGCCGACATTGCATTGCCGGTTGCTGCCCAAAAATACCAGTGATTCATTCCTTGTTCATTACCAGGTCAGGTCCATTGTGGCCTGTGAAGCTGCTGCAAGCGCTGCTGGCACATACCGGACAATGCATCGCTGCAAAAGAGAAGATTCTGCCCACACACTTGAAGCCTTTGCATCGCCACACCCATGTGCTACGAGTGTTCTGCTCATGGCACTGCGCAGATGCGACTGCCAGGAGAGCGACTCCCGAGAATGGCAGAATCCTTCATATTCATCTTGACTACTGCACTTTCACCGTGCAGCGACCGAAGATAGATGACGATTGGTGACATCAGAAATCTGTTTACTCAACATGTTTTGCATGCACTGCTGCTCTCGAGCACGGTGTAGTGTTCCATGAGAACGCCGGCATAAGTCCGTGCCTCTCGCTAGGTGGAGGACATCCCTCTGCGTGCGGAATGAATGAATACTACTACTACTACTACTACTACTACTACTACGTACTACTACTACGTACTACGTACTACGACTACTACTACTACTACTACTACTACTACTCACTGACCGCGGCCTGATCAGAGGACGTGCTTTTCCCACTAGCATGCATGCTGTTCTATTTGATGCCAAGCATCTGCTGCATTGCACACTGCCTGGCAGTTCGGGCATCGATGTGTCTTGCTAGCGTACACGGCAGGGCAGTATCGTGCAGCCAAGTCACAGGACCTGGAGCTGCTACACAGTGCGGGGTTTGTTCCACCTTAAACCCAACTACTGTCATAGTGAGATCGGCGGCGTAGGTCCGACGCCGACTTGACACTCAACCCATGACAGCAAGCCTGTGGCACCTCTGCCAACACTCCCACTCCCTAGGGTTTAGCTCTTTTTCCGGTGTCAGCTTGAACGCACTGAGCCGCCTAAGCGACCAAGTCATGCTTCGCTTCGCTCGCTTGTGTAAGTAATATAGGCGAATATGCTCATGCATGCTTTTAACCATCACGGGGTCGCGTGCAGCCTAGTGCGCCAGGGATCTAAGAAGTGACCATCTCGAGTCGCGTTCCTTTCTGCTGCAGCCCAACATGCAGGGCAACGCAGAACAAAGCAGCGCAGTGCGGCGCTACCGATGCGCAGGGTGAAAAGTGAACATGTTGAAGGCACCATTACTTGTCACTAGCCTGTGTGCCATCTACTGTGACATTTCACTCCACGACTCGTGGTGAGCAGTTTTAGAGTCGGTGCGCAACCTCGCTCGGCCCACCAAGGTCATGGCATGGCAGAATCACTGGCAGTCGCGATCCTCGAGGCCGGCGAGCCGAAGCCCGAACGGATCAAGTACCACTGCAGCTGCAGCTGCGGTGGTGGAGGAGTCGACCGCTTCGCAGCCTGAGCCCTCGCCTGTACCTGCGCCAGTCCCTGAGGTTCCTGAAGCCCCGACTACGACTAGGCCACCTGGGAACAGACGACGACGCAGAGGCTCGACTTCTGCGGCAGCAGCTGGCATCTCGGTGTGTCAGACGCCGAATTGCAACAGAAGCTTTCGTTCCGGCGGCAAACGAGGGCATCACCGCCATTGCTGCTCTCTGTGCTCAATAGGCCGGCACAACGAGCGCTGCGATCATCACTGGGCCAGGCTGCAGCATCAGGAGCGACGTGGCCGTCTATCAGTTTGCGCAGTTGATGGCTGTCGTCGTGTCGCAGGCGTCACTCACACTCACTGCTGCACAATGTGCGTCTGGTACCACGGTGGGCGTCACACCACCAAATGTGAGGATCGGCAGCAGTATGTGAGTGTGCAGCTTTCTGGAATGGCGGGAGCGGATCCTGCAGCTGATGGCGCGGCTACCCTGGATTTGCAAGGCTCGGGTCAGGCGGCTAGCTCAGGGGAACCTGTTTTTAATGCCGTGACGATCTGGGTATACAGCGATTCGGAAGGGGAAGAGGCAGCGGACTCAGCCCAGGATGCAACAGCAGGTGGCGAACCTGTACCAATGGATGTGACTTTGGAGCCAGAGCCGCCGGCGAGTGACAATGGAACTGCAGAAGCTGCCAGCTCGGGCAATATTCCCAACGACACAAGTGGCAGCAATGGCAGCAGCAGTGCTGGCTTACAGACCTTCTACTCGGCGCAAGGTTCTGCTATCCCGGCAGTTTTTGAGGCGGAAGACGTCGATTTGGATGCCATGGACTAGTATCGTGTTGCCTTAAAGGATTCGCCACAGTGCGAAGCCGTCAACAGAACGGCCGGATGCAACATCTGTCCTCTCTCGTCGAGCACAGACCTGTGTGACGTGTGCAATGCAACTAATACTACTACTACTACTACTACTACTACTACTGGTTTTTCATTCCTTTTAGGGCTTCGGCCTGGGTTTACGCTTTTCAAGTTTTTGGGTTTCTTTCACGCTTACGTTTTACTTCTGTTAAGGTTTCGGGGTCCGTTTTCTCCTTTTAGGGTTTGGGCACTCTTTCATTAGGGTTTCTTTCTGTCTGCACTTACTCCTTTCAGGGCTTCGGCCTGGGTTTAGTCCTTTCATGGTTTCGGTTTACTCCTTTCAGGGATAGGGCCTGGATATAAGGCTATGGCATGCTACGGCGTTCATCGCACTTTCGATGCAACGCTAAAAGCACCCCGCCCCCACATAATGCACCAAGTTCACGAGACTGATGCCCACAGAGACCGTGCTCTTCAAATACCCCCTGTCGGCTACATGTAGTAGGGGTCTGAACCCCGATTACAATCTGGAGGTGTCGGCTTGAGAGGGCCGAAGCTTTCCAATTTGAGGCCCCACCCAAAGGCCTCTCGTTCGAGACACTGTTCGAGACTGTTGCTTCCGAACAAAAAATGACCCACAAAAAGACACAAGTGACTCCCCTTCCCTTCGATACCCCTTACTAAGACTCTACTGCGAGATGACCGCTATGTACACACACATACCAAGCCCAGTCAGGATTTGCCTGCTCCAAACGATAGTTTCGAAGCGTTGTATGACATTTTCGTGCCCCGGCAAACACTCCCTTCTAAGCATGCCCTGGAACAACAAAGGCAGTAGGCCTTTTTTGCTCCCCTACAACTAGTCCGGCCCAGGTGCCTTCGTCTGAGCGAGTTTTTTCGCTGCCTCCCAAACTGGGACACTTACGTTATGCAACACTTACGGTCTGATCGGGCTTTTGCGCCGCCCGTCCCAAACCGGAAAGAAGACCATCTCCAACAGGAAGAACCGAGCCTCGTTGCTCGCTCCATCCATCCGGGCGAAGGCCCACTTACCTTTTGGAACACTTACGTTACCGGCCTGGCTACGCGTCACCTGCTAAGGTGTGTGAGTGCAGTGACGCTTCGCATAATCGTTTCACCAGCCCTGAACGAACGAGATGGCACGACGACTTTTGGTACCCTAAGAGGCCCCTCCCCCTCGCAGTTTTGTTGGTATCAGTCTCAGTATGCTCCCCGGGGCCAACCGATTCACGCCGCAACATCACCCAAGACCCTAAGCATCCGACTGCGAACGAAGAGTGTTACAGCTTTTTCAAGGGATTAAGATTCAATAATGAATGCCTTAAACGGTTCCCTAAACAAACCCCAAGACCCCACTCCCAACCCTGGCCTGGCGAGACTCCTATTTATTTACCAAATGGGATGCGATTCTTTCGCTATAATTTTTATGGAAAGTATTCTTTGTGGCTTTTCGCATACCGCCGAGGTAAAATAATTTGAGCTGCCGACGAGCCGGCGCATCTCCCCTACATTATACGGGATCGTGCGACGCGCGGTGTCCTCCAAGGGAAGTGAACCGGGAAGCTGTTGGCAACTGCTGTCCCAATATCGCAAAGTGCCTCGCCTGTACAAGCAGGCACCCGACGACGACACTTACAGTACGACACACTTACGTTATGGCGGTGTGAAGGACACCGCGCGACGACATTTATGCTATGCCACATTACATATCATTACGTTATGAGCAGGGCCCAGCACCCAGGAAGCCAGGCGGCTACCAACACCAGGATTACCAATACCGCAATGCTCACGGGGGAGAGCTCCATACAATAAGAAGGCGCAGCTCAATTGCGGCGGTGACGCGCCCGCTAACAGAGGTAGGTAGATAGGCGGCGCCAAGCCTGTCAAGCCTTTAGGTTATGGAAGAGCTCCACTAAGGATGTCGTATCATCCGTTTTTGCAAAATCAAACATTTCCCTCCTCACCACCTGGCGCCTCAATCCACCAC
>CAJNJA010009338.1:0-14856 GCA_905231915.1 Symbiodinium necroappetens | reverse complement strand
CAGGGTTGGCTCCCCGCCCCTAAGGGCAGCAGGAGCCGTGGATGATGATCACCTGCTTGGAGCAGACGCGCTGGACATCGATGACACAGTGCAGGTCGTGCCTAAGCACACCACCTGCTGATGCCTCGCCCCTAAAGGCAGCAGGCCTAACATTTGTCATCGCGATGTCTGATTGACGGATCATGACACAGTGCCGGCAGTACACAACAACAACAACAACACGACAACGACAAGGACAACGACAACCACAACGACAACGACAACGACAACCACAACAACAACAACGACGACAACAACAGCAACAGCAACAGCAACAGCAACAGCAACAGCAACAGCAACAGCAACAGCAGCAACAACAACAACAACAACGACAAGAAAAACGACAACGACAACACCACCAACAGCAGCCATAACAACGACAACAACAAGAACAAGAACAACAACAACAACAACGACTACAACAACGACAACAACAACGACACAAAATAACAACGACAACAACAACAACAAGAACAATAACAAGATGAATAAAACTAAAAAAGGGCGACGACAACAACAACAACAACATTATTATTATTAACAACAACAAGAACAACAAGAACACCAAGAACAACAATAACACCAATAACTACAAGAACTACAAGAACAACAAGAACAACAACGACAACAACGACAACAACGACAACAACAACAAGGACGACGACAACAACGACAACAACAACAAGGACAACGACGACAACAACGACAACAACAACAAAATAACGACAACAACAAGAAGATGAATAATAACAAAAAACAAGAAGAACAACAAGAACAAGATAACAACACTAACAAGAATAACAACAAGAACTACAAGAACAACAAGAACTACAACGACAACAACGACAACAACAACAACAAAACAACTAGAACAGCAAGAATAATAAGACCAACAACAACAACAACAACAACAACAGCAACAACAACAACAACATCAACAACAACAACGACAACAACAACAACAGCAGCAGCAGCAGCAGCAACAACAACAACAACAACAACGACAACACCAACAACGACAACAACAACAACAGCAGCAACAACAACAACAACAACGAAAACAGCGGCAGCAACAACACCCCGGATGATCAGGAAAGATCGTAGGGTTTAGTAATCGTGCGCTCTACAAAACCCTCTGTCTTCACCGCAATTGCCCGGCACACTCCCTCATGTTCAGCTCGCCATCGCCATCCACGTCGTATCCTCGGCATGCAGCACGTTTGATCACAATGTACAGGCTTAGGGCTGCCGCGCTGTTGCGCCTTATGGGCATAGGACCGCGAGGCATGAAATGACGGACCAGGAGTTGGGTTGAATTTCTGTCATGCCAGCACATGCCATGGTAGCTGCCCAAACGGGCATCAGGATGACCGACAAAGACAACAAGGATGACCACGACAACCACGACCAGCACCACGAGAGGAGACGACCAGGCGATCCCAGGAAACCACCCAGAGACCACGACGAGAGCAGCAGGAGACTGCGGACCACCAGGAAACAACTAGGAGACCGCCAGGAGGAGACCACGGCCAGACTGCTTCCGGCAAGTAGTGGCAGGATTCGGGAGAACGGCCCAAAATGCTTCCTCCAAATGCCGGCGGTTTCAGGAGCACGGCCAAGATGCATCCTCCATGTACTGGCGACATTCGGGGGCACGGCCGACATGCTTTCCAAGTACTGGCAGCTTTCAGGAGCACGGCAAAAAGGCCTCCTATCAAGAGGCAAATGTGTTAGAGTTTACATTGAATATCAATGATCTGGCTTTCCGTGGGATGCGGCCGGACGGCTCTTGGTAGATAACAAGACGCGAGCGCAAACTAAAAACGGTGCCACGGCAATTGTCGGGGAACCTTTTTCCGCGCTTGCACACTAACAATCTCTCTTTACTCGTGAACCGGAAGGACGCCCAGAATTGCCGTGTAATACCGCCTTGCTGCAATTACGCGGCCCAAAGTGCTGTGACAGCCACACTCCAAGCCTAAGCAACGAGATCTCCGGGGCTGCTGCGGTCTAAAAGCTCCATGGCCTGGCCAGGCTATGCGAGGCTCACGGAGGCGCCTTTGTTCGGGCTTTGACTCCGAGGCATAGCTTAACAGAAGGCTTTTGAAGCTTTAAAGACCTGGGGCTTCAAGTCGCAATGCGGAGCAAGAAACTACCCGGGCAACCGCCCGTGCACATCGTGTCGATTTGGTGGCATGGACTTTCCGTTGACTCTGGGGTTCTGCCTGGATTCCTACCTGTTCGATTCCTCGTTGTGGGGACATGCGGTGAATCAACGAAGATTGAAAGCTCGGACAGTCATCATGGGAAACTACCTTCAGCTGTCGACTAGGATCTTGCAATCTGCTCGCTAAAGACCCGAAGCACGAAGGCATGCAACTCCAGGATGCTCTTACTTATTGTCGAGGGACCAACAGCAACTGCTGCAAGAGATGTGGCGCCAGATTGCTACACTAAAGATGAAAAACCCACACCTTATCGGCACCGTGAAAACGCGCTGCAGTGAACAATTCCACCACCTAAACTCACACGTCCGACATTTCCAGGTATAATCCTTCCTTCGGACCGTCAAACGACACTGGGTTTATGCCTTAGCTTTCGTGAACAGGTTGTGTATCAGCTGGTGCGTACGTGTGTGAACCCACGGAGCGAAGCAGGCATGTGCGCAGAATCTTGACGGCAACGTGCTCACGTTGAGCACAGTCTTCCAAAATTTGACAGAATTTCAACAACCCCGTCATGTCTTGATGTCAACGTACATGCTTTTATATACTTGTTTTGCGCCTCATCCCGGAGCTCGGTACCAAGCAGGTCCTTGCGCGACTGTCGGATGAAACGGTGAAAGGTTCAATTTTCTTGCGCTTGCTTATCAAATATTGGAGAGTTTCAGCTTAACAGTTCCGCAGACCCTGAAGGTCTTGGTTGCACTGTGAAGCCAGATCATGCTCCGACCTGAGAAGAACGACACCAACATGATGTAGTTCCAGTCGTTCAGCAGGCAGGTTTTCTGAGGGTGTGGGGTTTCGGCTTCGGGGTCACAAGCGGGTGTTGGAACTTTGGCAATTTGGTTCCGGTGGAATCACAGGTCCTGGAGGTAGATGAAGAGACATAAGCATGAGCATCAACGTTCTGACGGCCAAGGGGATGCTCTTAATTCCTACAATTAAAAGCAACCTTATTTGAAGCCTTATCCGTAACCGCGACTACAATACAACTTCAGACACCACCAGGGACTGCCCCACGACGCACCCCCATCCCTTCACACCGCGCTTGCAACGAGCACCGACTGTCCTGTACTCAACGCGTGCGGCTTGGTTTTCAATCGGGTGGTGTTGGACTAAACCCATTGCAGAAACCCCAGAGCCACAGATGCATGGAAACATCAATGCTTCAATCCTAAAGCCCTGCAAGATATCGCAATCCAACCCCGACCAAAACCAGCACCCAGTCCAATACGCAGGCTGCAGATCCAAACAGACCCCAAACAAAGTCCTCCGGGTCTGCATCCTTGAGCAGCTGAAAGAGCTCCTGTTGCAAAACTCAGCCGTGGTTGACGTCCCGGCTTGGGGGTTCCTGAATCCTATGCCCAGGACCCGAACCTGAAGCAAACGGTTGCAGGGCTTTGGCTTTCGCTGCTTGGACGAATTCATTCCTGTTTGAGGGTAGAGGCGTTGGATGTAGGGATGATGGGTCTGGGCAGTATGCGGGTGTAGATGTCCAGCTTCCCTATACAACGTAATTTGCACCAGCAAGGAGATGAACAAAAAGCAGGCTCTCGATGATGTCAGGGCTTGGGGTTCAGGCATGTTCAGGCTCTATAGAACACTGAGCCCCAAGCCTGGATGGAGATCTTGCCGCTGGAATCCCGGTCGAGAGCCCGAAAGACCTGCGCAGCCAAGGGGTTTCAGGTGGAGGGCGTGGGGCTTGCATCGAGAGAGGAAGCGTTCATGTCGCATGTTTCTATGGTAAGGGTTTCCGGACTTTCCGTTTTGTTGCAGATTGTGCATCGCAGTGAAAGCATCCAAGACTTGGCTTTATTGGGGCCAAGGTCCGGCTATCCTAGACTCGTCGGATAGAATAGGCAACTCTGGACCTCCGGCTTTAGGCTTGGAGTGGTGCTGAGGTTTAGGGCTTAAGGCTTAGCAGGAGCACCAGCTCAATTCTTGAAGCCATTATCTGGCATCCGCGCCCGAGTTCAACCTTTCAGCTCAAGATACTAACTACAGTGTTACACACGTGGCAGTCTGAAATGCAGGTGCCAAAGTCGACCAACAACCATGCCAGCTTGGACCGCCCCGGCCCCTCCCCAAAGCCAAATTCTCGAACTCTCGCCTAAGCCCAAACTGACACCCTGCCTGCAAGCACAAATCCTCCCGGAACAGGATCTTCCGGTCGATGGCTGCAGCCATGAACTCACCTGAAAAGAAGCTTCTGCTATCGTCACACGGCGATGAGGTGTCAGGGTTCATGTTCCTACTTTTGCTTTCCGATTCCAGCTTTGCGGCATAACAGGCGTTTTGACAAGATAAAGGCCAGCAGTGAGTCCATTGACTTCTCGAGTGTCAAGGCCAGCCATGTTGGAGTGGATCATGCCTGCTATAGTACTGTTGCACCCACGGTAGAAATTCTGGCCAATCTTCGGACCCACGAACTCCATACCATGGCCTAGACCAGCGAGATGATCCTTCTTCGGGTCTCGTCTGTGAAGCGACGACAAACACAACAACATTTACAAATTCTATATGCGTGCGTAGGATCATGTAACATATAGGGTTTTGTGATCAGCCCAACGAACAGACAACCTTGTAGCAGCGGTCTAATGGCACACACGTTGCTTTGTTCAGGTGTGGTTGGGTCTTGCTTGTTTCTACAAGGCGGGCATGATTGTTGTTCCAGATGTGGTGGCTGGCCTGATGTGGATTGGGCATGGGTTTTGCAGCAAGCAGCTGCCATTGGCAAGCCGGTGGGAGATAGCACTTTCGAGGGTCAGGTTTTGCGTCAAGCAGTCGAAGGAACTGAAAACCGCGACCAGCAAACTAGAGGGCGAGAAACTAGCTGACAAAGAGGCCCCAACTTTCCGCACATGTAGGAATATACAGGGCCGGTCATAGCAGAAGAGCGAAGCCACGACCCAAAACCTCGAAGTAAAGCTTACGGCAACTGTCGAACGCTGGATGATGCTTTTTGTAGCTCGTGTTTCTGCATGTAGAAGGAATGATGGCTGATGATTCTTGAGCTACTAACAAAAAGTTTTCAGGGTCAACCGGCTAAACACTTCTCAGAGTGGCTATACGACTTTACTGCGGGCTTAGGCTTGGCAGCAGCTTGCATTTCACCATTGCTTCCTTGACTTTGGGGCTATGGAACTAGTGAATTTGTGGGAGGGGATTTGGGGCTTAGGGCTTAGAGTTTCCTTCAGATTCGGGTGCGAGCTGCAGGGTGAAGTCATGGTGCGAACTTGAATCATGGGACGAATACTGTCCCAAAGTTCGAACTCAGGTTATTGAACGATAACGAATTATTGATGGTCAGCGAGCGGCTGCAGTAATTGCCAAACTTTCTTTAGAAGGAGGCATAGCCGGCATAGTGGACTACATGGGCAGACGGAAAGATTAGAATGATTAGAGCATCCTGAACTGGTACCAAAAACGAGGCGTGCAAGAGCGATTGACTGCAGTGTCTGCTGCCATCGGCGACCTTGGACCCGACAGTGAATCCAAAACTTCGGAAGCAACCGGCCCTTAAACACTGGTCTCAGCAAGTTCGCTGTAGTCGATCGCGCCACTGCCGTCGGCATCCAATGCCTGGTGGCACGAAAAAACCATAGGTTCTTTAAGAATTACTTCCACGCGATTTCTGCAACATTCGCCGGATGTGTCACGCGATCCACTACCTCTAAAGCACGCAATCCAGGCAACTTCTACTGCTTTTAACATGGACAGAATTGCACGGTGCGACGCTACATGTGCGGGACACGTGTTTGAGGGGAAGGAACCATTGTCCGGGTCACGATTTCGTTTCTTTAAGGCATCCAAGCCAACATGCAACAATTCCCGCACCCTACACAGAGGACGTGTTGGGATTTTCCGCTGAAAACCCCGAAAGTCCAACAAGCAACCACAAAGCGACAGTCAAAACCCCATGGCCAGGGGCTCCGCATAAACTTGCATAATTACTTTCAAGCAAAAGGCCATAACGACCGTAAGAGCTCGGTCACTTGTGTTCTTCCTGGCTGGGGCATGCTCGATGCGTCCGAACCTTCGTACTTCTGCTGGGTGTGGCTGCGGCGCATCAGCACCGTTAACAACAATCTTCGGATTCTTTCCGAAGTCAGAAGTACTTTCTGCTCCCAAGCCTCGCATGGCTGCTGTTCTCGGATCGTCCGCAGAATCATCTTTGCAGCAGTTTGCGTCCCGACATTAATCGCAATTCTTGGGATCTTACGTGCTCGGTCACTCGGTTTCTTTTTTCTGGTTGAGGGTGTATGATCGATTTGTGCTGCAGCGCCTACGGACCGTCAGGTGCCGACCATATGCGCCCGCACCCCATGCACTCATGACCGTTCCCACCTGAGATTCCGTATCATCGTGTGCAACATTCCACTGGTTTGTTAAAAAGCAATGCCACACAGCAGTCTTATATGTTGGACGTTAGCCGATGCCACTCGGCTGAATTTTGGACAATTCGCCTCTCGATATGGGGTCGACAATGTTGAATGCTGACAGCACCGACTGGAACTGTGGTTACCAGAGGCCCACGTTGCACCACAAGCATCCAGGAACCTGTGATGAGTATGGTAGCAAAGCCTGGTGATGCGTGCATAGACCAGGGAACCCAACCGTTCCTGGCATGGACGCATGCCTCCTCAGGCCATTGAAGTGGCATCTCGGGGCCTGAGGGCTTCGTCCCGAGCAAGACGGAAGCGTCAGTGTAGATGATGGAGAGAGTGCCGAAACTGAACTATGATGCGGTCTGCGAACGCCTGACCTCAAAATGTGCTTCCTCCCATCCGAGCCCGTCTGTGCAATGCTGATACCGTGGGTCACATAACAAGGCTCATCCTGGAACGGGGTGGCATGCTTGCTAAGCTGAAAGAGACCGCTCCCACATTTGTGGGCCAGTTGGACGGTGTGAGATATGGCAGCTATGGTCCAAGCAAGCAAGATCCGCCAACAAGATCAGCCTCCAATGCGCCAATGTCAGGATAGCCGCACACTCTGACTGAGCAGCCGCAGGAGCCGCATGCACGGCGGACATCAACAGTGCACTTCGTTCTTCCTGTCGTTCACGTTTTCCTCATGACATGACTCGTGAACAAACTGTGCCGGGGTCCAACCACATACATGCAAAGAGTTTCAGATTGCAGCGCAACCTCATCCAAAAGCGCTCGCACCGTCTTATTCACCCCACTTGCCATCCGCGCGCTCAGCAACCCGAAGCGGCCCCATACGGTGCTTGGGTGATGCCGACGGGGACAACGCGCGTCCTCAGAGGACTGAGCATCGATGGACCCGTGCTCGTCATTCATCATCGGCTTGACCGAGGTCGGCCAGAAGCCGTACATCGAAAGAGCCCTTCAACCTTGCGACGCGGGCGACCCTTATGAAAAGAAGCTGATGTGATACTGCAGTGGAAAAAATACTGAGCGAAGTGATAATGCCTGGTTTTGAGCGACGTTCCACACGATGCACTACGTGACAGCTCCCGAACTCGGCACAGTCGCACCATGTTCTACGCCTGCTCTCCATAACGGGCCGAGTACTCGATGCAAGCACTAAGGATGCCTGTCGGTCGGCCGGCAAGGCCGCTTCCAACGCCAATGACCCAAAGCTGAAGCGGGCAGGGCCGATCATCAACCTTCGTAGGGCTGCCCTACGAAGGTGAAGTCGATGATCGGCCTTGCCTGCTTCAGCATTGGGCGGCAACCCGTGCTGTGCTCGGACTATAGGGCCTCGAGATTGAATCTGGGAAGGGTCAGCCGGACCATGCAACCCCAAGCTACGCAGTCTGTGACCTCAAAGAACCGCGGCCGTCTCAAGCGCATTTCAATAAATAATAAAACACAAGTAAGGCCGATACGCGCAACGGCTCATGTCCAACCGACCTAACAACGGCTTCTGCTCCCAAGTCTCGCGCGGCTGAGGTGCTTGGCTGGTCTCTAGAATCTAGTAGAATGTCACCGCTGGGGCTGATGGCTTAGGCGTCGTAAAAGGGTCCAGACTGGGATCAACGACTTGGGGTCGTGTCGCTGCTATGCAGACTCAGGATGTGACTCTCTAACCCCGAGCAACAAGCCACCAACCTAAGGATCCTCAACCAAGGTCCCACTGCCTCGAAGAGATCTGCCAAATCTCCGAAGCTGTCCTCGGTTGTCTGGCTGCATGCTTTCATACACGCGAATACACTTGGCTGATTTTTTCTAGCCTCCATATACTCTGTATCAGGATAAAGTTCAGCGACAACTACAGCTACAAGTGCGCTCCGCATTGCAACCTGCTATGCCTACGCTATAGCCATCATCAATCTATAGTAGCTCCGACGACGAAGACAGGCGGTCGGACATGTTTCCGGGCTTGGGGTTGGGAGCCGGTAGCCTGGACGTCACACCAGAAATCGTTGCGACTGGAGCCAACTGTTTTACGAAACCATCACCCTTTGCCACACCCATCTTCAGATCCTACATGGCTGCACAGGAATCCCGAAGAGACGCAACTTGCCCATGCAAGAGGCCGTTCAATCGCGCATGAAGCATAAACAAGGACTTAACAACAAATCCAAGCCAAAACACGAAAGTTTGGATATCCCATAACCCCTCTTGAAGACAATGAAGCCTTATGCTTGGGTGCTTCTTGGGTTTCTGGCTTTGAAGCTCTGGCACGGGCCGTCCAGCCAAGCTAGGCGAGCATCTTTTTTGAGGTCCTTCGAATCCTTGCTCACTTTCGAGAAGCTGAATCGAAATTCCTGCGTTGGCAGTGCAACAAATGCTTTAGGTTCTGATCCAGGGCTCAGGCTGCTCATGCTCGGGGGTGTGGCATTGGAAATGGGTCAGGGTTCGAGGGTGCTTTTCAGCATATGTCATACACGTGAACAATCACAACGATGCTTTGCCTGAAGAAGACATTCAAGATCAGGCTCGTTGATTCCTGATATTTTCGTCTACCGCGGGGGCCCGAAGAGTGGCGATGCATTCATTTTCTCGTGCTGACCGAGGGGGTCGCCCAGATTCTTCTTGCTTGAAGCTCAGCTTTCATCATTGATAAACAGGTACGGGACTGTGGGCCAAAGGTCCTCCAAGGACAAGGAACCGTCGCCGTTGGTGTCGCTGGCCTTCAATTGAGCGTGATGTGGTTCTGAAGTGTGGTATGACAATGGTCCAGATTCAGGATTTGTGAGTGCACTATGCATGCGAACTGCATAGCCACATTCTGTAAGATTACAAATAGGAGCGTGCCACTTGGGCATCGGTCTGCTGGAAGTTCACAATGAGGTCGATCACATGGCATCTAATTGGCTTGCAGCGTCCATATTCTGTGACAGTTCTGGCCCAGCAGTATCACCAAAAGCAGGCGACACCTTGGCGGGAACGTAGACACCTAGCCCCCAAGCAAGGCGGGGGAATCATTTTGCGAAAGTTATGCTAACCTACGTCCAAAAACTGATGCAAAGAAGCATGTAGCCTGCGGTGTACATAGTGCCACTTATGTGTCAGTGCTGACCAGTTCCGTGTGACGAGACAGGCGCTTAAGCTCCTGTCCTCGTTTGCTCTTGTTCGCCGTTGGGCTTTATTGGTGGTTGTGGTGCTGGTGGTGATGCTAATGCTACTGGAGGTGGGTGCTGTGCTGGTGGCGCTGGCGGTGCTGGGATCTGTGGTGGTTTTGCTGGTGGTGGTGTTGCTGTTGGTGTTGTTGTCGTCGTCGTTGTTGTTGTTGATCACACTTAGTGAGTGCTCAGCGCGGTAATTGCCCGCCAAGCATGGAGTCCGCTCGCGCAGCGTTCAATTGCAAACTGCTGTTGTTGTTGTTGTTGCTGCTGCTGCTGCTGTCGTTGTTGCTTTCATCGCTCTTCTTATCGCGGTTGTGTGGCTCCTCGCTGTTGTCGATTCGGTTATTTGTTCTCTCTCCGTTGCATGGACAATGGTATGGTGGTAACCATTCTCATACAATCTGATAAGGGCCACTTCTGTGGCTTCTAGGGCCTGCAGTGCAAAGTGCGTTGCCTCTGGGTGCGTGTTGTTGGGTATCGGCATGTTTAAGGAACAGCAGTATTTAGGGCTGTTAGGGTTCAACACATACTCATGGTCCACGACCCACGGGATGACAGGGTCAGGAAATCAGGGCTCTTACGCGGCCTTGAAGGCATCGTAGATCTCTGGCAGGTCGTTGGCACCCAGGTGCCGTGCGACAACCATCAAGAGGATCCTGGACGCGTCAGGGCTGCGCACGAACAAGTGAGAAGCAGGGCTTAAGGATGCGAGTTTCAAGTGTGCGTCAACCCTGCAACCACGGCTCCTAAGCGGCGTCATGCCTACCTTGGTTACTTCGTAGAATGCCCCGGCAGACTGCATGAGCCAGACGCGCGAGATCCAGTTTGGAGTTCAGACCGCAACCTATTGAATGTATATATTTTCACAACAGGAAAGCCCGACACTCCAAACCCAAAGCCCTGAATGCCTTCTTATCTGATGTTGTATGAATAGGGTCTATAGGCTTGAACCCCCGGAGTGGCAGCTGCCTTCGGAAGTAGGACATGCTCTGGTAGCGCTTCAGGCGCGCGGCCACCTGATGCGCCAGAACTTTAGGGAGCTGTGGCCGTTCTTATTTTCGGCGTACTTTCGGCTTTAAGGTACCGGGGTCAAAGATTTCAGGGTCACGGCCCAGGAATTCGGTCTTGCGAGTCGGAGCTGTGCTAGGTTCGAAAACGTTGGAATTGGGTAACTAAGCTCATGTTGCACTGGTTTAGTGGCGTGGACCCCGCGCTTCCATGTCCCGACACCCCCAATACTATGCGCCCGCAGAAGGGTGTGCAGTAGGTAGTAAAGTGGTACAGTAGTAGTACGGTAGTAGTACGGTAGTAGTACAGTAATGGGACAGTAGTTGCTACGGCAGTCGTACATCAGTAATATAGTACTAGTACAGTACCCTTAACCCTAAACTCTAATAGGGTGTAGGGGTGTAGGGTTTACTACAGTAGTAGTTCCAAGTCATTCTGAAGACTTGTCCTTGATCCACCAACCTGAGGCCTGCTCATTGCAGTTTTCTCCGGCCTCCTGCTATCCTCTGCGCAGTTAAGATTGACCATTAGGAAAAGGAACATGAAAACATCGTCATCGTCGGGCGAAAATCTTGGTGCATCTTTAGAGGACGGCCCAAGACGTTCGCAAAATGCGGTCCTGAGTAAGCCACAGGAAAAACGCTTTAGAGAGGGTCACCTATCTGAAGCCAGTGCAACATTAAACTTGTGGTGCAGTACTACAGACAATGCAGACCGTAAACGGCCCCAAATCCTGCAGAGGTGCAGGTATTAGGGTGTAGTGAGACTTTTCTGGTAAATCCGGCTGCTTGATTCAGGAGTTTAAAGTGTAGGCTGTACAACCTACGATCTCCGGTGCAGCAGTCTTTCGTTGTGTTCACTCATGTCGCAAGGCCATGAAACAAAGCGAAATTTTCGCGACTCTCATCACACCCAGGATGTTTGCATTTTTTGTGCGATGTAGCCGATTTTGTTTGGGTTGCACAGTTGCACCCGGCTGTTCCCGATTCGATCAAACGCAAAAGGTTTTGTTCGTGACAGTCTCATTAACAAAAATGGAAACATCGTTTTCGCTACAATGCTGCCTCGCAAGAGATCCCATGCATGACTGAAAAATTGGGGGAACAGTCTGGGCGCAACGAAATCGTCATTGAACACTGTCTACTGCATCGAGCTGAGACATACTGGGTGCCATGAAGCAGTCGCGAATACACATCGGATCTGTAGTGTTTCATGAAATCGACAACATCCGTGGTGCAGACAAATGGCATGGTTGTTAGTGACAGTTCGTGGCACCCAGGACGTTTCCAATTTCATCAAATGCGGCCTTTCGTTGCACCCAGGATGCCTCCAACTTCATCAACTGCGGTGTGCCAGGCAAGTATGGCTCCAGTTCAATTTTCGCAGCATTTGTGTCGTTGCAGTCCTGTTACGAACACGATCTTTCGAATCTGATTTCATGCAGCATTTTTATCTCGACAGTTCGTTGCACACTGGATATTTCCAATCTGATCATATGCAGCGGATACTTATCGTGACGGTCTCGACGCCCCGTCTGTTTCCAAAGTCATCTCGTTACAGTTTTGTGGTGCCCAGGAGGCTGCCTGTTGATGGATCAAGCACATCGGATTAGATTCGCGACTGCTTCGTTGCACCCAAACCCTGTTCCAAGTAGATCAAACCCAGTGGATTTGTTTCGTGACAGTATCGCTGCGCTTGAGCATTTTCGAAGTTATGCGGCGCCCCGCCTTGCAGGATGTTTCCGATGTGCCCAAGTGCAGCAAATTCTTAGCGTGACAGTTTCGTTGTGCCCACGACGTTTCCTATTTTCTTCGTTGCTTCGTTACAGGTTCGTTGCACGCAGCAGGACGTTTCCAGCCACCTACGATGTTTCCAGATTGAATATCAGAGGCAGCAGACTTGTTCGTTACAGCTCCAGAGATTGAGCATTTCGGTCCAGGCGTAGAGTGGGGGGTTTGGGCTTCAGACACTTCACAAGGGGGAGGTGGCGCTTGATATGACATTGGGGGTTTGGGAGACTTGTCTCCGTTAAGCCTATATAGGCTGTGAAGGATTTGGATTCAGTGGCTTGCGGTCTCCCATAGCATCTTACCGTGGTCCTGAATCTTACAGTAAACGCTGAACCTGTTAAGCAATGTTTCAGTCCAAGATCTCTAAGCGCAAGCATCTCACCGGTATAAGTGGGCACAAGCTGCTCAAGAACAATTCGGCCCTAAACCGTGGCCTGTGCTGGCATGGCTTCGACTTCGGCGGCGTCCCTGACCTTGGACGTCCGAGACAATAACACCAGGAGCGACGTTTAAGGTTTTTTGCAAGGTCTGCAACTGCAGTTCATCCGCCCATCCGGTGGATCTAGCAATCTAGCCAGCAGTGGAAGCAATTATGGAGCCCCAACCTTGCTCTGCATTTTGCAAGTCCAAAGCTGCTCCTAACCCGAGGAGCGGCTGATAAACCTACCAAGAAGATACCGGACATCGCAACGAAAGCCCTGGTTGGCTACTCAACACGGAAGATGCAAACATCTGCATGGTGAGAGACCATGTGAGACTGTTGCAACCCTAGTACTTCCAAAACAAGCATTCCCACTTCCACATGCACATGACCAGAGCAGCCACGGATCCCAGGGGTCCGCCAGAACCTCCTCCGCAGAGAGGCGCTGTGCAGGATCTGGCACCAACAGGCGTCCAATAAGCTCCTGAAGGCCACGGTAGCTAACAGGGGTCTCTCTCTCTCTCTCTCTCTCTTTCTCTGTCTGTCTCACCCTATATTGCATGTGCGCGTAGCCAGAAACAACTGCAAACACACCTATACAAGGGTAGCCGTCATGCATCCGCATATGTATGTACGCCCGTTATGGTACGGTAAATATATGTATGTATTTGCATGAATGTGTGCATGCCTCTCCGTTTGTTTGGCTGCCTGTCTGCCTGGCTGGCTGCCAGCATGTATGTATGCAATACCATTCATACGTAGACTCCCATGCTGGAGTTTGGAATCGAGCATACCCAGTTCCAGTACAGGCAAACGAACATGTGACCATGTAGCACTAAAAATCGAGGTGAGAGAAGCGGCAAGTACATCTATGTGGACCACGACTTTGGTGTAAAGGGACGAAGTCTGTCTGTCGAAAACCAGGGCAACGCACTGTCAAAACACTCACGTGTTACATGATTGCACACGCCCACGCACTTTCTGTCCAGCAGGCTTCGATGCGGGATGCCCTCGGGCCCGAACGATGCATATGGTAAATCTGATAATCTACTCCTCAACCAATGGCCCAGTTACATTATGCACGGTCTGATGTGCATTCGTACATCAATGGCTACAGCTGCAGGTACGTCGTACCCGAAACAACATTACATCCGAAGTCTACCCTCTTCGGTTGTTGTCATCTGTTACCTACATCTAGGTAGCATGGCGGTATTGCGGCGATAACTCCAGCCGGAACTCGGTATCCCCGCAACGAAACAGCACTGCCGTATGGATACATGGATACACACACAAACAGACAGACAGACAGACAGACAGACAGACAGACAGACAGACACACAGACAGACAGACAGACAGACAGACAGACAGACAGACAAACAGACAAACAAACAGACAGGCAGGCAGGCAGGCGGGCGGGCGGGCAGGCAGGCATGCATACATGCATACATGCATACTTGCATACCTGCATACCTGCATACCTACCTACCTACCTACCTACCTACCTACAGACAGACAGACAGACAGACAGACAGACAGACAGACAGACAGACATATATACATATATACGTATGTGTGCATGAACATGCCATATGTACATATGTATAAGTTTATGTATATCGGTGCGATCGGTATGGGTATGTATATGTAAATGCATGCGTTGCACATATGTACATAAATATACACATACATGTATATATATATACACACATGTGTATATATATATATATATATATATGTATACATATATATATTTGCTCATGCATCTCAAAACAAACACCCGCACATGTGTATATGCACATGCCCACATATATTTCATTCATATGCACATATTTGTT
>CAJNJA010009337.1:0-14688 GCA_905231915.1 Symbiodinium necroappetens | reverse complement strand
TATCTGTGTATATATGTATGTACATATGCATATACAATATACAAGCCTTTGTGTATGCATGTGTGTGTATATATATATATAAGTTTAATTGTGCAAGGGTTCCTGAACACATGTTCCATATGCAGACCGCTCGCTTGACAGCCGGCTTGAGCACAGCAAAAGCCCGTTTCTTTTGATTCTGGTAGCGGAGCACTGCTCCTGCTTCCGGGCTACGTGCGCGCCATTGCGCTTGCGCTGCTGGAGGCGGCGCGTCCCGGCACGGCCGGCGACCACACGAGCACAACGAGCACTACGATTTCCTTCGGAAAGTCTTGGAATTGGCTGGCAGCCCTCTTGCTGCTGGTTGCCTGGTTTTCACCGACTAAGAGCGCAGGACCCTTGCAGAGCCGGAGCTACGACGACTTCGGCGCCTACCTTTCGGCAGCGGCTGGAGCCCGAGAACCTTGCAGCGATCCACCGCAAGGCCTTTGGCACGGAACCGAACGAGCCCTACTACAAGACTGTGGAATTCCGTTTGCCCCGCCGAAAGGATCAATGGCGACACCATCGAGCCACACCGGCGGTGTTCCCTTGGAAGAGTGGAGAAAGGATATACCTCCCGGCTGGCGGCCGGGGATGGAAGCTTACCCTCTGAAGTTGTACTTTGCGAAGCTGAAGTTATGGTATCGTTGCGCGGAAGTTCCTGACGAGATGATCGGGCCACTTGTGGCCGGGCGATTGGCTGGAGCGGCCCAACGCATCGCCCTGGAGCTGAAGCTGGTGCGCCCCGACGGGCAGGTCGATGTGGGCGACGCTGCTTTAGTTCGCCTCTCGGTGGATCAAGTTATCGATCCATCGGATGGAACCACAATTCTTCAACATGCCATTCCCTCCGGGGTCCAGGCCCTTTGTAATGCTCTTCGTGAAGCCTTTGGAGAATCCGACGACACCCAAGTCACGAAGGCCCTGGAGAGCTTCTTCGAGTACCGCAGACCGCCTGCCTTGGGCCTACAGGAGTTTGCTGCAGAATGGGAGCTGAGGTTTGAGGAAGCCCGTACCCGGGCAGGACTTGAGATGAACAACGTGGCGAAGACCTATATGTGGATGAAGCAAGCCTGTATACCTCAACGGCACCAGGACGACCTCAAGCTACAGATCCATGGAGACCTCAGCCGCTTCAATGAGGTCAGGCAGCTGGCCCTGCGATTGGCCCACAGAGTGGATAAAGGCGGCGGCGGCGACGTCTTCTACGAGGAGAGCACGGACCACTCCGAGCCCTACGAGCACTGGCCCGACGAGACCTACTGGACCAACGACTGGTGGAACGACGACGCCTGGCTTTCGGTCGAGGAGCCCTATGAAGACTCGTTCTGGTATGAGGACGACAGCTACTACGAGGACCACGAGTACGACGACCACAGCTGGACGAGCAACCTCGACGCAGAGCCGGGACACCAGGGCGGAGACGAGGCTCAATGGGACCAGGGCGAGGGCATCTACAGTGCTGGTGGCTATCGACCAGGAAAGGGTCGAGGCAAGTCAAAGGGCAACGGCCCCTTTGGCACCGGCTGCTTTATATGCGGCTCTCGCTGGCACCTTGCAGCCGATTGCCCTGTGCGTGGAAAGTCTGGCGATGGCAAGGGCAAGGGCTGGAAAGGTGGAAAAGGAAAGAGTCGTTTTGGCAGCAAGGGCAAGGCGAAGGGCAAGGGCAAAGGCAAAGGAAAGTGGAGCAAAGGCTATGGCAAGCCGAGGTACTATGTGGACGAGAGATCCGAGAACCAACTTCGCCATGCCCGAGAAGGACTTCACCTTGGAATGGGCGACACTCCGCCCAAGAAGACGGCCACGCAGTACTTCAACATGAGCGACGACCACGACTTGCCCAAGAACGCCCAGGCCGATGACCTACTTCGCCTCAGCAAGGCAGCTCCTCAGTCGGCCAAGGAGCAGTATGAGGAGAACCCCGAGACCGCCGAGCCCGTGGCGAAGAACCTCACTTTCTTCTTCAGAAAGCATGAGGACGGCGAGGAAGTGAAGACTCCCAGGCACCGCACCAGGTACGGCGGCGACTCCCATTTGGGCATCTACCACACGGTGCAGGGGAAGCGTCGCAGGGGCTTGATCATTGACCCCGGTGCGGCGAATGGCCTCATCGGTAGTGAGACCCTTCGAGATCTTCTCTCGCACGTCGACATGGCAGAGAAGGTGGCAAAGACCGTCGAATGGTCCGAGAAGAAGTCGGAGGTCACTGGGATCAGCGGCTCGGCGGACACTACGCTGGGCGAAGCGAAGATAGGCCTTCCGATGTTGCATGGCCTGTCAAAGGCAAGTTACATTGCCGACGTCGTTGGAGGTGAAGCAAGCTGTTGCCCTGCGCTGGTGGGCAACCCGGCGCTGGTGAACATGGGAGCAACCATTGCCAGCAACTGGTTCACGAACAAGGATGGCTTGCTCATCGTCCCGAACGAGCAGACAGCCACGAACGATGAGCCTTACATTCTTCTTCGTCTGCTCTACACGGACAGCCGCCACTACATGCTTCCCCTCGACGAGCAGACGTCGGCCAAGGAGGAGAAACACAAAGCCCAGACCTTCATGACCACTATCTCAAGGAGTGCTTCGCTGAAGTGGAAGGATGTCAGAGATGTTTGGTTTTTCAAGAGTACAGTCAACACACCAGAGCCAAAGCGGAGTTTGCTTTCAGTTCCAAAGCTTCCACAGACACCTTCAGATCCTACCTCGGAATCAGGTCCAAAGCTTCGACAGACACCGTCTGATCCTACATCGGAATCAGGTCCAAAGCTTCGACAGACACCGTCTGATCCTACATCGGAATCAGGTCCAAAGCCACTGTCACCTATGACGCATACAGCTGAGGAGTCACCGATCGTGTCAACAGTGCCACAGGTACGCAGTGGGTCCCCTTCACCGAAGTCCGTACGCTGTGCTGAGGAAGTTCAGTCGTTTGCAACAAGCAGTATCTCCAAGGAGGCGACAGCAGTGGCACAGGATGACGTCTACTTCCAGGCACCGCTCACATACCCAGGCGACTCGTTTCCCGACCATCTGCTGCAACCACAGACTCAGCGTCTGGAGAGGTACTACAGTGGCATGAAGGAGGAGTACTACACTAAGTCGGCCAAGGCCCCGATTACTCCCCGGAACTTTTCCAGATGGCGGCAGACGAGGAGCTCTACAGGACCGGTGCAACTCTGGGAATTGTTTTCAGGATCTGCACGTCTCTCTTATATGGCTCTCTTGGCGGGTCTTGCGGTTGCCTTCCCGGTGGATCTTCGCTATGGCTGGGATTTGTCCGTGAAGGAGCATCAAGACATGATTCTTCAAGCTCAGGAGTCTATGGACCCAAAGGTCATTGTGATGTCACCCTCTTGCGCACCATGGGTGACCACCGTCAAGGACCTCACCGATGCAGAGAGAGACGTTCTCCGGGCCCATGAGCAAGAGGCCCTAAAGTTTGTCAAAGTGGTAGCAGGTCGCCAAGTCGATCGAGGGCGTGCTTTCGTGGTGGAACAGCCATGGACAAGCGTCGGCTGGCGACACTCACCTTGGCAACACTTCAGCAGGACCTTCGAGGATGTCGGCCACGACAAAGGACTGACCTATGCTGTTTTGGGGCGATGGATCGTGGCGGACTGCCACTCCTCAAGGCTACGGGGCTTCAAGGCAACATCTCCCTCAGGAACCTGACGAAGCGCTGCCAAGGACATCGTGTCGGTCATGGGGCCCTGCTAGGACCGCTGGACCGATCTTCGATCGCCCTTCCTCAGATGTTCTGCAAGGCCCTCATTAAGGACGTCACCAAGTACCTCAATACAATCAACGAGCGACCTGCCGGCGTTTTCGCTGCAGACCGCGAACGGCCACGTTCGACGGCCTCTTCGTCCAAGGACCCAGCAGTCATCCGCAACGCGGTGACCACACCTCTTCCACAGCTTCTCGAGGAGTTCAAGCAAGCAGCGATGAAGAGAGAGAACCTCGATGATGTGAAAGTAGCATGGCCCGAGGGTGTGACCGTGTCGGCCATTGACGGCGTGATGTTCAAACATCTACTTCTTTGTTTGGTCGAGGACAGCGTGAACGTGATTTCGGAGGAGAAGGGCAAGCACAACCATTGGACCCAGGACCCAGTGCATCTTGCAGTGCTTCGAAAGGTGTTTGGACGGGTTCTTGATGTGAAGGGTGTTTGCACTTCTCTGCAAGCAGAAACGTACCCGCTTCCTATGCCGTTCCTTCGCACTGAGTCAGCGCCCTACCGTGTTATCGTTCGAGGCGAGGTCAAGAATTGGACAGTGAAGAAGGCTGAGGACCTTCGAACAATGACCTCGCGCCAACTCAACGAAAAGGTCTACTGCGAGGATTGGGTGATTGCGATTTTCGGCTCCACCGCGAAGGACAAGGACTACTGGGAAGTAGACCGCGTCAAGGGCAAGGCCACACGACATCACATACAACCTCGCGCGGCCATGTTTACGCCTCGTGAAGACGAGGGGCCCGTTTCAATGGAGGAACTCGCCTCATCAAGAACGACGGTGGCAACACCCTATGACAAGCCTGGCCCAAAGGTTGTGATAAAGGATGAGTGGACCACGAGAGATAGTTCTCGTGCTGCCATCGAGCAAGGCCGATGGACCGGCACCTCTGAATTCGAGATCCTCGTCCGCGAAGAAGATCCACGTGAGGATGACCCTGTGGTGAGGATCTCGGAGGAGCAAGAGTCGGCGATGGATCGCGAAGAACAAGCTACTCAAGGAGAGGATATCGACGAGGGACAAGCCATCGATCCTCCCAAGCGTGCCAACTTCGACTTTCGACGTGTATTGGTTCGGCTTCCTCGCTTGGCCCGTGACGATCCGCAACAAGCCAAGCGTCTACTGCTCGGACTTCACGAAAGGTTTTGGCACGCCAACTGCAGCGACCTCCAGACCATGCTCAGTCGCGCGGGTATGCCCGCAGAGGTCGTCAAGCTTGTTCCCGAGACCATCGCGGCTTGTGGTGTTTGCCGGAAGTTCAGTCGACTCAAGAGCCGACCAAAGGTGCGAGCCGACCACCCGACCTCTTTCAATGGGGAGGTCCAGGTCGACTACTTCCGCCTCTGGGACCATTGGTTCATGATGATCGTCGATGTGGCCACAAGGTACAAGACCATTGTACAGGTCCCAGGACGTGACCTACAGACAGCACTACGAGCTCTACTACAAAACTGGTTGAGGTTTTTCGGCCCCATGAAGGTGCTAGTCTCAGATCAAGAGTCCTGCCTCATGTCCCACGAGGCAGCAGCTGAGTTCGAAAGGCTCAGCATCGATCGATCACCAGCAGGCACCACTCGTGGAGGCGCCCAAGGTCAACACACCACAACTGGCGTCGTTGAGAAGCACACCGACCTGGCCAAGATTACGATGATGAAGTTGCGTGCGGAAGCTGAGCGACAAGGCATGGACATTGACTACGGTGACATCGCTGCCGAGGCAAGTTTTGCCCAGAATGCCACTCTGAACGTCGGCGGCTACACCCCGCACATGATGGTCACCGGCTCGCTTCCTATGCCCTTCTACGACATCGACGCCCCGGGTATCCAGGCCATATCTGGGGCGAGCCAGGTGAGCGCATCCGTTTATGAGCGTGCTCTACGCCTTCGACAACTAGCACTGACGGCAGCGACGCAGTCAATCATGGAGAGCAGGATCGCCAGGGCAAGCCACACGCGACCTCAACGAGCTCCCTTGGAGGACCTTAAATCTGGTGTCTCGGAGGTCGAGTTTCATCGAGAAGATGCGGATGGATTCGGCTGGCGCGGGCCTGCTCTTCTTCTCAAACTCCAGGTCAATGGCTCGGCGATTGTGGAGTACCAAGGACGACCTTACTTGATACCCCTACGGAACCTCCGATCTTTCCGCGGCGTCTACCACAGCCACTACAATCTCGACTCAGCAGAGGCTAACCTCCGGTCCCAGGAACTTGACTCCTGGACAGCACTTCGACGGCTAATGCAAAGTACCGAGGCTACTGTGCCTTTCCGTGTCGATTCCTTCGGCTACCTCAAGAACTCGTCCGGTACCTGGACGCGGATACCGAAGACCATGGCCACACAGCAGCAGGACGAGATCTACGACGACATTGTACTGGCCTCGAAGTTCCTCACGGACAAGGAATGCCATGGTGTACAAGTTGCAGTTGGAGTGAAGAAGATCCATCCTCACCAAGGCACGACTGGAACTCTGGTTGCATGGCGGCGAAGGACGATGAAGATGTCTATTGCAGACAACCCGAAGGGAACTACGATGTCAACGGTTCCTTTCAGGATTGCGGGACGAGAGGACATGTGCTACATCTACTTCTACAGCTATGCTCCAGACTTCATCGAGTCCACGCCTGACACATGGCGCCCAAAAGGTCTTCCTCTGGAAGAGTCTCCTGTGGTGCCCATTTCAATGGAGGAAGATGGCGACTCTCGACAGCCACCTCAGAAACGCGATGGGCCAGAGACTCGGACAGTGACCTTGGGTCCAGAGTCTAAGAAGCAGAGGATCCTCACAGCCACACTTCCCGTCTCCGAGTTCATGGGCGACCAATTCCTCTACATGCACCGCAACACCTGGAAGACCAGGATTCCTGAAGAAGCCAGCGACGCGTCCCACGACATGAACTACAACACAGTACCGGACTACCGTCGCGAGCTCTTCTATATGAAGTCCGCTGGATGGCACGCCACCGGCAACATCGTCAGGGTCGACTCCACGACCGATAACATCGAAGAGGACCAGGTGTACGACATTTGGCCTCAAGTGGAAGAGGCGGATGCCAAGGAGATCGCCCAATTTGTGGCTGAGGATGCCTTTGAGCCGAAGAAGTTGGTGGACCTTCCGGCCAACTGTGCAGTGATCGATGGCATCTGGGTTCGCAAGTGGAAACGTGGTGCAGACCTTAAACGGGTTGTGAAGTCAAGGATGTGCGTGCGTGGATGCCATGATCCCTGGAAGTCTGCGATGAACAACCGGTCCTCCACAGCCACTCGACTGTCCCAGCGCCTCATTCTGGTCACAGCAGCCAATGACGATGATGACGTGGAGAGCTGGGACGTGGCAGGGGCTTTCTTGAAAGGCCTCACCTACAAGGAACTTTGGAAGTGTTTGAAGGAGCTTGGCCTTCACACCGTGGAACGCTTGATTGCCATTGTTCCTCCTCACAACGTATGGCGACACCTACGTCGACTTTCAAAGAAGTTTGCCGTCCCTGAGAATGACCTGGCTAACTGGGTGCTACTTTGCCTTAAACCAGTGTATGGACTGAGCGAGGCTCCCCTCGCCTGGCAACTCTTCCTCCACAGGTTCTTGAAGGAACTTGGGGGCATACAGTCGCACTTCGACGAATGCTTTTGGTATTGGGCTGCACCAAAGCCTGGACGATGGCCAACGTCTTCTTTGACGACTCACGTCGACGACCTGGCAGCCCGTGGGAAGAGAACATGGCTGGACAACACATTTGAGCTCATGGTGAAGAAGTTCGGCAAGCTCACTCGCCAGAAGCTTCCGTTCATGCACTGCGGCTGCAAGTACTCCCGCACGTCCGATGGCTTCAAGGTGGACCAGCGGGACTATGTCGAGATGCTCCAGCCTGCGGAACTCGACAAGGCGGACAACGACGACCGAGACCTCACTCCAGTGGAAGTCACAACATTGAGGTCAATTGTTGGCGGCCTCATGTGGACCTCGCTGACGCGCCCAGATGTTCTGGCAGAACTTTCTTCACTACAATCGGCAGTTACGAAAGCCAAGGTCAAACACCTTCGTGCGGCGAATGAACTTATTCTTCGTGCGAAGGAGGACAAGGATGCAGCTATCTACTACCGAGCTCTTCCTCGCTCGGCTGGCTACAGAATCGTCTGCATCCATGATGCCTCCGCGGCCTCAGCTACTCGGAACTACGCCCAAGAAGGTGTTCTCATCGTTCTGATGTCCGACACCGTCGACATCCACAGCGAGCACATCGTTTGCAACGACAACTTCGCGGCGAACGCCCTTTCTGGCCGAGCTCAACTTCTTCATGTGCAGTCAACAAAGGCCAAGAGAGTAAGCTACAGCACAAGCCATGGCGAGACCCTCGCGGCTATTGCTGGACTGGAGGCAGCTACTCTGGTCTCCACTCGACTTGCGGAGATTACTTATGGTGGCAAGCAACCTTCGCTGCAAGAGCTTTTGGCGATTCAGGAAACTGGGAGCTCCTACTTCCCGGTTGATGCGCACACCGACTGCAGGGACTTCTATGAGTTGTCCACTGGGGTGCGCACGCTTCCTCAGGATAAGTCGCAGCGCCTGTACATCATGGCCCACAGAGAAGCACGAGCCAGCGGTCGCCTCCGCTGGGTCATACTGACGCCTACAGAATGCATGACTGCGGACGCGCTCACTAAAACCATGGTGAGCCCGTGCTTGATGCACTGGTTGTCTACCGGAACGATACGCTTCTGGAACTGTGGGCACCCTCTGGAGATGAAGAGATTGCCTCCACCGTCTACTACCTTCGACGAGGACGACTTGATTGCCGGTGACGAGTCTCTACGAAAAGGACGAACATGGCAACCTGTACCAGCTATGTACATGGCTTCAAGAGGATGGCTTGGTCTTGCAGCCCTCTTCTTATGCGCTACGCCAAGCACAGCTCAACCTCTTCGAGCACCTACACTCGACAACTCCGACATCGCACTCATCATGATTGTGGTGCTGATTGCGACAGCCTCCGCTTCACTGGCTATCTTGTGTGATCGCTGGATTATGAGAACCTCGACGCCTACCACAACGACTTCGTCTACGGCACCAACATCGTCTTCACCGCCTACCACAAGGACACCGACGTCCTCGACTACAACAGCGCCAGCACCGGTGACTACAGGATTCGACGACTTTACGGCGACTACCTCATCGACGGCACCACCTCGATCCGTTCGACTTGCAGAGACAGCAGACCGTGCTGTCTGGGTGACCCGCGATGGCAAACGCTATCATCGTGGCACATGCATATATTCCCAAGGGGGCAGAAACTTCTGCCATGCGCCTTTTGCGGCCCTTGAGTACAGAAACTCCCAGAGCGCAAAGCGGAGTTTAATTGTGCAAGGGTTCCTGAACACATGTTCCATATGCAGACCGCTCGCTTGACAGCCGGCTTGAGCACAGCAAAAGCCCGTTTCTTTTGATTTATATATATATATACATACACATACACACACACACACACACGCATACAGGGATTGATGCACACCAGGTCTGTCGTTGTTCTTGCGGGGCCCGAACCGGTATTTGTACACATCCTGAACTTGAAAGGCATCGACGCGACCCCAGAGCTTGTGGGGAGCCCAGTCGATTGGCCACTTGTATTCTAGCATCCAAGAACTAAGTGGGTTTGGGTTTAGGGTTTCGGGGTTCGGGGTTTCGGGTTTAGGGTGAGAGCCGCAGATGTTTCAGCGCATGATCGCAAAGAGCGCCGGGGCAGATACTGTCGAAGGTCGACCCATCCAAGCGGACCGTTTGCGTCGGCTACACCGTTGGGTTCTTGGATCTGTTGGCCGCCACGCGAAGCTGTCATCTCTTAGTCTGATGTTGAGTCCTTTCTCGAACAAATGACGAGCCACCCGGAGAGGGTTGCGGTCGCTAAGGAAGCTGTATTCGCAAGAAACTATGCAGGATGGCACCATCCGTGCCTTTACCGCCTGCGCTGACGGCTTCCTGCAACTCCAGGCGCTCGAAAATGTCTCGGAGCGGCCAAGCATTTCGGGGTGTTCATAGGGTGTGGTGAGGGGAGTTCGAGTTTCAATTTTTCCGGGGAGGGCTGGGGTTGGGGTTGGTTGGGGTGTGGGCGTGGGTGTTCAGGTTTAGGGTTCAATTGTCTTCTTCGAGGGATTTAGGGTTCAAGCACGGTGTCCAGGTTTTGGCTTTTTTTGCTAGTTTTTGGGGTCGGGGCTTTAGGGTTTTGTGACGGGTAGAGAGATGCTGTGGCTCGAAGGCACTGAAGCCGCACAAGTGCATGGTGAAGCAGCTCAAGTGGCGTCCTGAGAAAGCCCGTGCATTTCAGAGGCAGGGCTGCAATCTATGCTTGGACTGGGAGGTCCGCTACCAGTAGAAAAAAAAGCTGAATCCTGCGCTGTCATTGAGTGAGATGTCTTTGGCAACCGCAACTGAAGACTTGCGAGCGAAAATTCTGTTCCGTAGCTTTTGCCTCTGATCTTGAAAGATCTCAGAGCCCTCCTACGAGGTACAGTGGGGAAGATGCGGGCTTGATGGCAACACTTGGAGAGGCCCACCTACCTGAAATCACGTGACCAAGTGACATGCAGCAGCGAGACACTTGGATTTGGATAGCCAAGTACCGGCGGCGCTTGCGAGGGGTTGAACCGAGCGTTCTTGAGCTGTTGCAGCCAGGACAACTCGGTGTTCTTCTTCCAGGTGCAGATGCTCTCGGAGCATGTGGCGACCTCGGGCACGACTGCTCGAAGGGTTTAGGATTGATCGAGGTGTTCAGGGGTTTAGGGCGCTTGTGTCTGTGGCTGGGTTTGGGGTTGAACAGGAACGGCTGCAAGCGGATCCTGCCGCCACAAGAACGGACACCGATTGCACACAGATAGAACCCATCATGTCAGTCACGATGTCCCCTTAAGCCACAAACGGGTCGCGTGCTAGGTGTAGGTGTTTTGGAGGGGTACAAGCCCCTTGACCATCCGTGACTGCTATCCAAGCCCTACGCCCAGTACGAGGCTTTAATTGGAGACGCCCATACCACACCCAGCAGAGCCTGAGGAACTTCAAACCCTCATCTGAGGCCATCCCTGTTGGATTTGTGTCGATCCCATCTACCGTGAACTTCTTCGCTTGGGATGACACCTCAGGCGGGGCGAGGTCGACTTTGAGTGTTCCGGCTCAGTCTTGGCACAACTTCCCGTCTCCCACTTGTTCGCTTCCACGGAGAGGCAATGTCCTCCTCAGCTTGGGCGACGGCCCGGACCTTGGTCAAACCACGCAGGTGGTTACTTTTTTCGGTAGCACAAATTTTCGAAGTCCCACGCTCCCGTGATTCTGCTGCTTTATGAACCCTAAGCCCACCTCGCGCCCAAAAATGACGCCCGTCCTGGTGCCTAGATCAAAAGAAAGGAGTCCGACACAAGGATGAATCCAAAGGCAAACTCCAGCCCAGCCTCATTTATAAACCCCTGCTCAGGCCTGCGGACCTCAGTGGTTAGGTTCTGGAAGCTTTAGAGCCAGAAAGCCCTCCAAAGGATCTCTGCTGGTCCTCAAGAGTCCGATACCGGAGTCGGTCGACAACACGGAGTCGTGCGGCATCTGCGGGAGGGCGATTTCCGCTGGGATGGTCCTAGACTTTCGGTTCTGTTTGGATCGGATGTAAGCTTTACAATTTAAAGTCAAACTGCAATGTCCTGAAGGGTGCGACCTTGTGCACGAGGTACGACATTTCGGTGAACTACATCTCCGTCATGCCGGATGTCCCTGAGATCGAAGAGTTCAGCACTCAGACCAACACTTCCAGTTCGGTTCAACTTCGGCATGCTGCGAGGGATTGCGAGGGTCCCTGGGTCAGAACGCAGGGGCTGCGTGGCATAGAGGAACCTTCCTGCCCCACATCTGCTACGTAGCTGCAGCGAACGGAAAGACGATTGTGCCCAGCTCCCTTTCTCCGCATGCCATAGAAGCAACATGCGCTCTCTCATGCGGGCAGCACCAATCTCAGAGTCTGGGGCCGGGTGTGTTTAAAGCTCAACTTGGCTGAGTTCTGACGATGAGGAAGAGGACGAGGCTCCTCCACACGACACGTCTGGGGTTCTTCGGTGGGGTTGACCGAGCCGGAAATATATTCAGAAACCGACATTGGCCTTGGCCGTAGTTTCCTTGGCGTTGGTCGTCCTGCGGGCAGGCGAGCGAAGCCCTGCAAGGCCGTGGTCCATGTTTCCTGAAGCGATGGCATAACGCAAGCTCAGTCGATCCCTCGGCCTCAAACCCCGAAGCCCGGGGCCTAGATCAAAAGCCTTAAATCCCAAGGCCTCAACGTTTTCCCTCGCACATCTCCCCAGGCCCCAAGCTCAACATCCCCAACACTCCAAAAGCCTAAGACCCTAAACCCCAAAGCCCTATAAAACCTAAAAGCCCTAAACCTTAAAACCCCAAATCCTAAAAGCCCTAAACCTTAAAACCCCAAAGCCCTCAAGCCCCAAAGCCTTCAAAGCCCTAAAGACGAGGAGGACGCCGAGGAGGCCCCCGAAGGCGAAGGGGACGGCGAAGCCTCGCCCACTGCGGAGGCCCTACCATAGGCTCCTAAAAGAGTTCCTTTTTGGGATTAGCTTATAGGATTCTAAACCAAAAAGCCACAAGAGGGAACTACTTAGGAGCCTATGGGTAGGGCCTTGGTAGGGCTTGGTGTTGGGGTTTTGGGGATTTAGAGGTCTAGGTCTGGGGTTCAGGGTTCAGCGGTTCAGGGGTTTTGGGTTTGCGGATTTGCAGTTTCGGCTGAGGGGGCTACGAGGGACCAACGTTTCAGTTGGTATTGTTAATCATAGCGCACAGCTTTTGTAGTGGGTGGATCATGGTATGAGCTCATAGCAGTCCCTAGCGTGCTTCAGCAGCACTAGGCACCTTTCGAACTTTCTTGCTTGATCTTGCGCGTTCTTGCGAAACCCTGTAGGATTAGTTTTGCATTGTCGCAGATCCTACGTCTATGCAGCCTACTGTTATATAGCCGCGAATGACTACGGCAGTATGGCTCAGGGCTTCGGAAGGTTTCCGGCTGTCTTTGAAGACCTCGGAATGAGGCGGAGCATGGGCTTCTCAAGCTTCGGTCTAAGGGCTGAGCCTAGGGTCGAAGGACTTGGGTTCTGGGCTCGATGAGTATGTGCCAAATATGCTGCTGTCGCTACTGTACAATAGCAAAAGCTGCTAGTGTTGGCGACGGCTCCTACAGATGCTGATCAGCGAGCTGATCGGCTTGTGATAACTTCAATGATAATGGTGATATGATCACAACTCCAAAAGCAAAGTGGCCGAAGGAGCAGCCAGCAGAGACGGAGGGTGAGGCTGGTTCGTGCCTTTGATTTTGATCGTGTTGGGATAGGACGAGGGTCTTGAATTTTTTGGATTGGATGGGGGCGGAACCCTTTCGACAAGCCGCGGAGTTTTCCAGTGGGCGCGCTGTCGAGAGAGCCTTGTCAGTGGTAGTCCTTTTGAAGCGATTGCTCGCCTCGCCAGGCAGACGTGGACGAGGAGGGCAAGAAAAAGAAGAAGAAAAAGAAGAAGGCCCGAGCTGTGACTTCAGGATTTAAGAGCCCGGATCCTCGAAGCAGGAGCGTCAAATCCCTCTGTGTCCACATGAGTTGCGACATATGGAGTGGCCACTCCAAGGGCACAAGCGTGTTTTGTTGCTCCAGCGAAGTTCTTGAGTCTGACTGGGCTCGTTGCGGAGTCTCAGACTTGTTCATGCCACGAAAGGAGAAGGAGCAGAAGGCAAAAGACGAGGACGAGGACGGCGAGGGGCAGAAGGAGGCCCGTGAACGTAAACCTGGAGTTTGGCAAAGGCACCGCTGCTCCCCAAATCTGAACTCCCTGGGCATGGCTTGTCACTTGTGTTCTTTAGCTCTGCATTGCAGATCATTGCAGGTCATCGTGACATCTGTCTCGCGAGCGATCTACATTCCCGGTGAGGGTGTGAGCCCGAGCCAAATTGCCAGTTCGGCGGGTTGGACACACCAGGGCGCTTTGCTTGATTGACATGTGTGCCGACTCGCTCTACAGGCGCATCCATACTTGTCTGAGAGGATTCTCTTGCTTGGGGTTTTAAGGCTCGGACTAGACGATAGATCCGTTCTGGCACCAGGCTGCACGAGGGTCCTGCATGCTAAGGGGATGACTCAGAGCGGCGGATTATCTTCACCGGCACCGGGAAGTATTCCGGCGGTCTCTGGGAGTGTTCCCTCTTCGGTATCCAGGAGTGGGCACACGTCCTCGAAGATGACATTCGGGATGTTGACTCATGTTGTCTTATTGAGTTGATGTCACGAGTGCACTGACAGTACATGTGTTCGACTGATGGCCACAGAGTAGTATGATAATGAGCTACTATCATTTTTGCTCACGACTGTTACTGATTCGGTTATGGTTCCAGCTTTGAGTTAGCTGTTGCCGTTTACCTGTAGTGTTGCTGCTACATGTACTTTCACTTGCACTCTCGTGCGACAAGAAAACAAATGATGTGGGTTTGCCATATGGATAGTTCTCTAAATTGGGGTACCTTTTACTTGTAGGGTCCCTTTTGTAAGGGTGCTGTGCTATACTGGAGACCTAAACTAAAAAAACCTAATTTAGAGAACTATTCATGTGTGTGAAGCGAGCGTCCGAAGCTCAGGTCCGCGCATTGGTGGATTGTAAGACGATAAAGGTTGATCTCGGGGCAGAGCTCGGCATGAAGTGTCAGGTGCTTCTAAAGCCCTAAACCCTTAAGGCCTATATCCCAAACCCTAAACCCTAAACCCTAAACCCCTAATAAGGCCTAAATCCCAAACCCTAAACCCTAAACCCTAAACCCCTTAATAAGGCCTATAAATCCCAAACCCTAAACCCTAAACCCTTAATAAGGCCTAAATCCCAAACCCCAAACCCTAAACCCTAAACCCTTAATAAGGCCTATAAATCCCAAACCCTA
>CAJNJA010009336.1:0-14857 GCA_905231915.1 Symbiodinium necroappetens | reverse complement strand
TAGGATTTAGGGGTTTAGGTTTAGAGGTCTGCGGTTTCTTGGAGGCTCAGCAACTACACATGTACCTATGATGTTACGTTGCTATAGACAGGAAACTTACCAATGGGATATAAAGCCTAAACCCTAAACCTGTTTAGCCACAATGTGGTTTGGACGACCCTGAGCCTCCGAGTACGGTCGCTATAAAATGGGGGGATTCGATGAAGCCTGTGCTCGTGAACTTTATAGTGCTCTTATTTTTGTACCCTTACAGTAACCGTTTAGTAGTATTGTGGATGCACAAATATATATATATATGTACATATATATTTATATTTATATTTATATTTATATTTATATTTATATTTATATTTATATTTATATTTATATTTGTATTTGTATTTGTATTTATATTTATATGTATATTTATATTTATATTTATATTTATATTTATATTTATATTTATATTTATATTTATTTATATGTATGCATGTATGTATGTATGTATGTATGTACGTAGGTAGGTATGTATGTATAAGCATTTGGACCCCTAGTTAGTTCAGCAAGGGCAATGAGGTTTAGGAACCTTCTTAGCAAAAGGCCTCGTAGGTGGGTGCACGCGGGCGTGCAAAGTTCAAGGCTTTTCACATGGATAAGTCTGCACGAACCTGATTCTTGTAGCTTCCTTACTACGGTGTAGGGCTTAGATTCCCTTAGACAGGTAGGTGCGTTTCTGTATAAACCCCAAACCCTCAAACCCTCAAACCCTAAACCCACAAACCCTAAACCCTAAAAAAACCTTAAAAACACCCTAAAACCCTAAACCTGCAAACCCTAAACCCTAAAACCCTAAAACCCCTAAAACCCTAAAGCCCTAAAATCCCAGAACCCTGGCGACTCTTATGCCTGCTCTGCGCGCCGCCCCGGCGCGGACTCCTGGCCAGGAAGGTTTACCTGCCTATCATCCCTGCAGGGTCTCGGCTCGCCCGTGTCTGAATGCAGGGGGGCTTATGAATGATGAGAGGTAGTGGGGTTTAGGGTTTAGGGGTTTGGGGGTTTAGGGTTAAGTGGTAGTAGTCCTTAGGGTTTAGGGTTTAGTGCTCCTTAGGGTGGAGGGTTTAGGGTTTAGTGGGGTAGTGCTCCTTAGGGTTTAGGGTTTGGGGTTTAGTGGAAGTACTCCTTAGGGCTTAGGGTTTAGAGTCTATTGTTTAGTGGAAAGACTCCTTGTAGGGTTTATGGTTATGGTTTCCTACAACCTACTCAGATTAAACTCATGAGTAGTTTATGACGGCTCGAACGGCTGCCTCCTGCAAGAGAGCATGCACGGCGCGCTCGGACACTGAATGTGGGTTACCGCACATCCTTCTAGTCAGAAGGAAGACACTTTGTCTCAGAGCAGGTGCTTCCCCCTTTGATCTTTAAGAAGGTGCCCGGAGAGTCCAGCTCTCATGAGTCCACGGTCAGAAACTCTCTGTAGCTCATTGATGGGTCCTAGAGTACATGGGGCTGGGGCTCTCTGGGTTCAGAAGAAGGTGGATTGGCTCTGGCACTGTGGGCTCGGGTTCTGGTCTAGTCTTTCCCCTTGAAGAGTCAAGCAGGTACCAGACCCTATACCCCAAACCCCAAGCCCTGAACCTTAAGCCCAAACCCCCAAACCCAAACCCCCCAAGCCCTAAAGCCTAAACCATTAACCCTTGACCCTAAACCCTAAACCCTAAGCCCAAAACCCTAGCCTTACCGTGCGAATGAAACGGGCCCCGGCGTGTTCGGATTCAGGGTTGAAAGAGTTCAGAAGGCTCTAAATTAGGGTCCCTTTTAGGGTCCTTGTGGTGCCGTACTATTGTGGGGACTTAAACAGTGACCCTAATATAGAGCACCACTCATATAGGGGTTTTGTCTTAATGGTCGAGGGTTTAGGGTTTAGGTTGGGGTTTAGGGCTTAGGGCTTAGATTCTGGGCTAATTAGGGGCTACCTTGTTGAAGCCGTATGCTAGCGAAGTAAATGCCAATACTATTTTGGTGGTTCCTTTTATTATATTTCTAGTGTAATATAACCCCAAAACCCTACTCTAGTTCTTAAGGTCCGTACCTACATCATACTGAGCCCCTGAAAGAGCGCTTAGAAGGAACCCTTAAACATCGAACCCTTTATAGTACCCTCGAAACGACCCCTATTCCAACGATTCAGGCTCCCGTATGGATCATGGCTTTGGGGCAGACTCGCTCTGTGCTTGGGCTCACACAGTTTTAGGGAATAGGGGTTAGACGTTCAGGGTTTGAGGGCTTTGGGTGTGGTATTACGGCTGATGACATAAAACCTGCATTTCGCATAATAAGGAATATACCATAATTCCCACAGTTTAGGGTCCTTAAGGTACTGCAGGATTTGCAGCATCAGCCGCATCTGTGTTTAGGGTTTAGGGTCTGGCTGACCTAGGGTCTAGGGTTTCGTTTGTACTCGCGTTCTCTTGCTCCGCAAGTTCGCAGGTCACAAGTCACAGCCTAAGTCCAGCATAGTTCAACGCCAGGAGTGAGCTTCCGGAAAACAGTGGACCCAACAAAAAAACACAAACACAAATACTACTTAGTATTCTCAGTTCAAGGGCCCTATCTAAGGCAGCTCCAGTTGTCTGAAGAACAATATCTCAAACCTCTCGCCTTTAACCTGAAATCCTTTCATATATCGCATGTCATGATTCCATCCTTGGCTCCTAAATTCCTGAGATTCTGTGACCCTGCTGTAGTTTCAGACGTCCCGCCTTTTTGGAGTTGCTTGGAACTGTCTCGGAAGTGGCGTCGGGTTCTGGAGTAACGGGTTTAGGGTTTTGTTGTGGGGTTGGTGGCTCAAGGCTTCGAGGAGGTTTGTCTGAAGCCGTATAGCTAGGCTTGGGGATAT
This sequence comes from Symbiodinium necroappetens, assembly GCA_905231915.1. NCBI lineage: Eukaryota > Dinophyceae > Suessiales > Symbiodiniaceae > Symbiodinium > Symbiodinium necroappetens. The sequence goes on along the minus strand of CAJNJA010009336.1, from coordinate 11,982 downwards.
CAATACCTGTAGTAGGGGCGCCGGTCCACCCAGCGACGCAAGTACCTCGTTGACACGAAAGGTCGTTTTCACAAGGAAGACCTCGTGTTCTTCAGGTTGTGGGCAGGAGAAGCTCTACCCGGGAGGGTTACACTCTTCGAGTAGCTAACTATTGTAGTAACCCTAAACCCTAAACCCCAAAACCCTAAACCCTAAACCCTGATGTTGGTGTCATTCTGCTCTGTGTTGGACCCCTCCAAACCTCCCACAACCTGACTGTGCAGTAAGGGCCCTTGACGAATGAGCCGGCAGGGGAGACCCGAAGGCTGTTTGTTAAAATTATCGGTGTAGATGTTGACTCTGAAATGCCTTTTTTTTTGGGAGGGGGGATTTGGGGGAATAGTAGGCTATGACGGGCACATTTGCAAGGCAAAACTCCGAATACCAGCCTTTTAGACTCACCGATACAGCCTAAGCTCTAGGCCCTGAGCCGTTAGCCCTTCAATCGTACCATGTAGGTAGGACATTAATGTTGTATTCCCTTGCAGATGTTTCACATTTGTCAGGGGGCCGATGACAGGTGCTTTCTGAGACCGGGCCCTAACAGGACCCTAAACCACAAAGACCCAGAGCTCGCTGCGGGTCGATGCACCCGAGCCCAGAGGAAGCAGCGCTTGTTGAGTTACCCTTAGCTTCAAAATAGCCCAAAAGCCTTGCATGATAGGGCCTTTGGGCCCAAAAGCCTCAAAGTACGGCTGATGCTAAAAATCCTGCAGTACCTTAAGGACCCTAGACTATGGGAATTCTGGTCTATTCCTTATTATGGGTAATGCCACGGGTTTATATCATCAACCGTATGAGTCCCCTAAACCCTAAACCCTAAACCCTAAGGCCCTATAGGGGGGGGGGGGGTAAAAGCTTAAGGGTTAGAGTTAGCCTCGCCTCCGGGTGTGAAACTGCCTGGATTGGAAACTTTGGAAAGGCTTCAGAGTTTGGGGACCTAGAGACTCCAATATCCCATAATTAAGGAATAGACCCTGAAATTATATAGAGGGTCCCTAATACGATGTAAGGTATATTCCTAAATTAAGGGATATTCCTTAAAGTTATAATAGGATCCCTTAATAATATTTAATCGATATTCTTAAATTAAGGGAGGCAGAGCTTCGGCTGCCCTGCAGAATGCAACGACCATAGTTACAGCCAGCGATTAGCCAATGTTACTGGCCTGAAGACTTCAAAATGGCCAACAGTACTTCTTTCGTTCCGTAATTGAGACGTCTCATTATGTATAATATAAGTCTCCTTTCGATCTTTGTAGTAGGCTAGGCCCTGAACCATACAGAACATCTCGCTCCAAGTGTACATAGCGCGAAAACCGAGGGGTTGCTGCCGAAAGGCTTTCACTTTCTGTCGGAGGGTTGAAGGTTTAGGGTGTAGGGTTTAGGGTTTAGAGTTAAATAGGGATCGGAACAGGTCTGTAGTATTAATATACTACTATTCCAGACTAGTGGTTCGTATTCTATTTGTACGTTTTACTGCAATGGTATACCCCGAAGCCTTACTCAAATGTTTAAGGCCCTGATATAAGCACATCGTATATGTAACCTCCACACCTTACAGCTGCACAGCGCAGCTTACTCATGCTGGAGCCTTGTCCACGGTGGAGAAACCGAGTTTAGTCGGATTGTTGAGGAAAGGCGTTCGGGTGTTCGGCCGAGAATGTTGGAGTCAGCTCATGTTTGCAATGTCATGAATGAGAACCATGAGAAAAAGAAAGACTGAGGGATGGAAGTTTTGGCCTATACAACTGGTTGACAGGCAAGTTGAGAGGGTTAGGGATGAGATTTAGGTCCTAGGCCTATAGAGGATTGCTGAATTTTGAATCATGGCGGGCCCGGGATGCTTCGACGTCGGCTGATCGCGGCATGCGTTCCTTCCCACAGCTGCTAAGGGGAAGCCTTGAGGCTATCCAGAAACGGCGGAGCGATAGGGTTTTAGGGTTTAGGGATTAGGGTTTAGGGGTTTAGGGGTTTAGGGTTTAGGGTTTAGGGTTTAGGGTTTAGGGATTTAGGGTTCAGGGTTTAAGGTTTAGGATTTCGGGGTTTCGGGTTTAGAGGTGTTCGGTTTGTTTAGGCTTGGGGGGTACATTAGAATTTAGAACAACGGCAGATACAATGAGGACACTAAGGGCAATCCAATATTCATGCAGACCCCTTAACAGGGATTACATTAAGGATCACACTAGGCAGTCTAGAACAGAGGCCGTTCGGGAAAGGGGTGTTCTTCTACAATACCCCTGCACAGACATAATGAAATATTTTCCTCGGGACCCCGAATCCCTAAAGCCCAAACCCCTAAACCCTAAGCCTGAAGCGCTGAACGCCCAAACTCGGGACCGGTAAACCCTGTGCAAGGCTTACAAACGCTGTTGCTGCCGCCTGTGACTAATCATTCCACTTTGTCTTTAAGCAACTGCGTGTCTCTGTGTGTATATACATGTGTATGTATGTATGTATGTATGTATGTATGTATGTATGTACGTACGTACGTATGTATGTATGTATGTATGGATGTATGTATGCATGTATGTATGTATGGATACTTGGTTGCATGCATGTGTGTATATATATATAATTACATATAACCGTGTGTGTATGTGTATATGTATATATATATATATGTAATTACATATAACCTTCAGACACACGCACACACATACTTCCTGTTGTTTGTTGTGGTGCCCAGTTCCCCTATACTAATTTGAATGTAGACTCCTGATTAATGATCCCCTCCCTTAGCAAGGATTATGATAGCCGCCTGATTAGTAGTTAGGCCCTTAAGGAAAGGAGGGTTATCAATCAACAGGCAGCAATGCCTCTCTGCTTCCCAAAGTCCGATGCCCTGGGCCAGACCCTCCTGGCTGAGCTGTGGCGTTTGGGGTATAGGGCTCGATAGCTTACTTACAGGGCAGCTAGTGAGTGGAGATATAAGTGAGTTGTAAGCACATGTAGCCCCAAGTAAGAGACCTTTGTGGCTCAGTCTTCTCATAGCCTGCACCCTGCACCCCGGCGAGGCTGATCCTTGAAGAGCTCCCAAACAAACACGAAGACAAAGCAAGGCCGAATCTCTAAAACTGCTCAGGGTATTTACCCCGCTTGTAACACCCGGTTTAGTTAGGGTCGATTTTAAAAAAAAACACGTTCAGATCGCACATTCCGGCGCGCCCAGAAGCTGGCCCTCATCGGCTCGGACATTGCACTATTTATTCAGACAAGCCCGAATTTCGCCAGAGCTTGTCGCCTCGGTAGCCAAACAGAGCGCAAGGGGTTGCGGGTTCGGGGGCTTAAGGTTCAAGGTTGTTGTGTGCTGTTAAGTGGTTTTCTGTGCAGTGATACAAATGTTTGTAGGTTTTGGCGGCATCGAACAAAGAAAAGAATATGCCAGGGTAGCGTGTAGATCCCAAGCAGTGACACCAAGTCATGAGACCACCGTGAGCAAGAGGAGACATTGCAAGCGAAGCCTGACATCGAGACCTTACTGTCGGTGAGCTTGAAAGGGTGTATGGCATATGTAGAGGCTCTTCTGTCGTGGATGGGCTTCTGTCCAAGCTGCTTCACCAGAAGACCCCAGGAGTCTATCCAAAGACCACAAGGACATCACAGGAGACTAGCGTGGAGACACCCGAAACCCTTATGGAATACTTAGAACCCCAGCCCCAATCACTCCAAGGCATATAAGGCTTCTGTGCTTGGAGGTTCATGGGTAGTTCTAAGTAGGGTTGTAAGTAGGCTAACTATAGTTGTAGCCTATATTACATAAGTCCACTTATAACTACCCATGAACCTAGCAGTCAGTGTAGATCCAGACACCCTTCGAGGAATAGGGACTAGGGTGAATAGGGGCTACATAGGGTTTAGGAAAGCTCAGGGAACCCTAAATCCAAAACCGTAATTGGTGATGATATAGGGGCCGAAATAATTACCAATACTATTTCGTGGATCCTTATATATTTCTATCAGAATAATACCCCAAAACCCTAGTCTAACTATTAAGGCCCCTACATAAAGCCTCAAAGCCGGAAGCTGCAGTCGGATGAGTCACAGTTCCCCCTGCCCCCGGGCCGAGGTCTTGAATCGAGTGGGTCCAGATAAGCAGAAATCCACAGAAGCGGACGACCAGCTTTATATGAAGAAGGCAGGGCTGAAGCTTGGGGTTCATGTCTGGGCGTAGGGTATAGGGTTTTTTGGGTTTTGGGGTTTACGGTATGGGGTTTCGGGTATAGGCTTCAGGTTCTAGGGTTGCGGGGTTTTGGGGTTTACAGTATGGGGTTTAGGGTATAGGCTCTAGGTTCTAGGGTTTAGGGGTTTTGGGGTTTTAGGGGTTTAGGGGTTTAGGGTATAGGCTCTAGGTTCTAGGGTTTAGGGGTTTTGGGGTTTACGGTATGGGGTTTAGGGTATAGGCTCTAGGTTCTAGGGTTTGGCGGTTTTGGGGTTTAGGGTATAGGGTTTAGGGGTTTTGGGGTTTACGGTATAGGGTTGAGGGAAGAGGGTTTAGGTTCCAGGGTTTAGGGTTTTGGGGTTTAGGTCTGTTCAGGATGCAAGCGTCGGGGGCCCATACTATGGGCTCAGGGTTTTATTCAACTACAGGCTGCTGGTTTTGGTGCTCGAGGTTCTCTTTCTGAGTTCAGGCCTAAACCCTAAACCCTAAACCCTGAAAGCCCCTAAACCCTAAACCCTAAACCCTGAAAGCCCCTAAACCCTAAACCCTAAACCCTGGAAGCCCCTGAACCCTAAACCTTAAACCCCAAACCCTAAACCGGGGCCAGGGTCAGAAAGTTTTATCTGAAGCAGGCAGCTTGATCTCTCAAACTACGGCCCTTTCCAGGGTCAAACAGGGTTTAGGGTTTAGGGTTTAGGCCCCTTTCCATGAATTTTCTTTAGGGTTTGTGGAGGGTTCGAGAAAAGCGTTTAGGCACAAAAGTCAAAAAGGATCAAGGGTTTCAGACCTAGAAACCCAAAACCCCCACACCGTAGCTCTCCAGGGCTTATGGTGTAATATTGGTCGGAATAGTCAGTAACAGCATCTTCTTAAAGTCCCTATGTAACTTCTCCCAAATGAGTTAACCCAAACCCAAAACCCTGAAACCAAAAGCTCCTTGGGCTAAGGATGCTGGGATTAGAGGTTTAGGGCTTTCCAAGCCTCGGAGCTCAGGGTGGTTTGTGGTTTCTAGGGAGGGTTCAGAAAAGTGGAAGACAGAGGGTGCGATGTTGAAGGCTCGTGTGTGCAGGGTTTAGGGTATAGGGTTTAGGGTATAGGGTTTAGGCTCATGTTTAGGGTTTTGGGGTTTTGGGTATAGGGTTTAGGGTTTAGGGTATAGGGTTTAGGGTTTAGGCTCATGTTTAGCGTTTAGGCTCATGTTTAGGGTTTTGGGGTTTAGGGTATAGGGCTTTAGGGCTTTAGGGTGGCTGGTACGTCGCGACTGGTGTTCAATGCGTCGCAAAACTGCTGCCAGGCAAAGCAGTTCGCAGACATCATCGACAAAATGTGCCTTGTTCGAAGATTTCGTCGTTCGTGCAGGGAGGAGGTGATTGAACCAGTGCCAAGCACTAACAAAGTAACCCACTAGCTTCATGCAGTAACAGTGTGTAGAGACACACTGGGTAGTTGTCTAAACTAGGGACCCGTTTAGGGTCAACAATACCCCCTGGGGACGGAAGCAAGAACCCCCGTAAACTTTAAGCCGAGTCCTGCACCCTAATTCTCAGCCAAGACCTATGACCAATGAACATAACCACCCCCCCCCCCCCGCCGCCGCCTAACAAAGCAGATGTGTAGAGGAAATGAAGGAGAAGCGTTGCTTGCGAGTGGATCCTGTCGAATTTCCTTTCCTCCCACCATGGCAAACCTTCCTCGTCACCGGCAGTTTAAGATACCAGGGCCAGGGGCTTCGTAAATAGGGTTTTGAAGTATGGTCGCTACACGTAGCAGGACTTCTCATCCAACTCAAGTGCCTTGCAGCCAGACTTTCTCAGTCCGTGGATCCTCTGAGTTGACTGTCTTCTAGGCTTTGTGGCGGTTTAGGGTCTTTTAGGCTTCGGTTTCAGGACTTGGGCGTGTGTTCGAGTTTGTATTTCGACATCTCACCCGATACAGCAAGCATTTGAGGTAGCAACTAGTGACACCTAGCCCCTGTCTTGGATACGATCTTGAACAGGTTATGTTAGGTGCTCAGCGACAAGAACTGGTGAACTGGATACTAAGTTCACAGATTGATCACAGATTGATCAGACTCCTTCAGGCAACAATCGAGGCTGTGGAGCGTCCCTGTGCGTGTAGCTCCGGTCATAGGGTGGAGCCTGACGAGATTTTGAAGAAGCAACCTAAACTTTGAAACCCCGATCCCTAGACCCCTGAAGCCTAATTAAACCCTAAACCTAAACCCTGATCTCTAAACCCCTAAACCCTAAAGCCTAAACCTAAACCCTGATCTCTAAGCCCCAAACCCTAAAGCCTAAACCTAAGCCCTGATCTGAAAAAAAACCCTAAACCCGGTAGACCCCAAATCCTTCACCCCAGCAGAAGGTGATGGGAAGCCCGAGCTTCAATGTTTCGGTTCACGCGTCACCAATGACCAAAGCCCCAATTCTGATCTGGAGTGGCTTAGGGTTTAGTCGCAATTAGGGTTTAGGGGTTTAGGGCTTAGGGTTTTTAGGGTTCAGGGTTTTAGGGTTTAGGGTTTAGGGCTTTAGGGTTTTAGGGTTCAGGGTTATGGGGTTAGGCCCGCCCCTCCCCCCTCCGGTGCCCCAAAACAGAACCCCAAATCCTCTGACCCAAGCACCTTTCCGGTCTCGAGCATCAGCAACCCTTATAGATTATAGAGCTCTTCAGAGAACCCCTCTAGAGCTCTTTGAAGAAGCCTTCTGAAGCCCTTTAAAGAGCCCTTCTCGAACCCTTTAAAGAAACCTTATAGACCCCTTCAAAGAACCCTTCTAGAACCTTTATAAAACCCCTATAGGAGCCATCAAAGAATTCGTCTAGAAACCCTTAAACCCTAAACCGCCTAAGCCCTAAACCCTAAACCCAAAACCGCCTAAACCCCAAACCCTGAACCGCCTAAACCCTAAACCAATAAGGTTAGAACCCATAGAGCCGGCAAAAACTTTTCAGGACAACCATGGATCCCGACAGGAGGACCTCAGCTAATGACGGGTTGTCGGTCGCCCAGTTACTGGTTCCTAGGGTGGGTTTACGCCTTCGGGTTCTATGAGTTTCAAAAGGTTCTGCTGACGGTTGTTCTACGGGCTTATCAGTTTCTTGTTTTTATGAGTTTACATGGGCTTCATGGTTCTATTGAAGGCTTTTAAATGGGTTCTATGTGTTGTTAAGGGGCTCGGAATCGAAAGGAAGTATGGGTCTACACGGGCTTTATGAATTAACCCTAAACCCCACACCCTAAACCCGAAATCCTAAACCCTAAACCCAGCAACTAACCCTAAACCCTAAACCTTAACCGAGCTTCCGGGTTTGGGGTTCGGGCTTTTCGGGACCAGGGTCCAGGTTGCAGCTTCTTAAATGCTGGGGAGTAGGGCTTCCATGGAAAAGGTTTCGGGTTTAGGGTTTGGAGGTTTGGGGTTTAGGGCTTAGGGTGTTTAGGGGCTTAGGGTTTTCAGGTTTGTTGGTTTAGGGTTTAGGGGTTTTGGGGTTTTGGGGTTCGGGGAGACTTGGATTGTTAGGCTCGATCGTTTAGGTCTCATGTGCACATCGGCTTCTGGGGTTCAGGATCTAGGTTTTTTTTTGTTGGTTTAGGGTTTAGGGTTTAGGGTTTAGGGTCTGGGGTTCAGGATCGAGGTTTTTTTTGGTTGAGGCCCTAGACATGTAGACTGCCCCAAATTACTAAACCGCACACTTCAAGGCCTGAGGGCTGAGGGCTTGGAGGTTTAGAACCCTAAACCCTAAAACCTAACCCAAAAAAACCCCTAAACCCTAAAACCCTAAAACCCTAAACCCTAGGATCCGCTTGGCATTGAAATCCCCGGCCGCAGGAGCATCAGGAAGCGATCACCCCAACAGTCCATGTCGGAAGTTCACTAAAGTAGGGTCCCTTGTAGGGTCCTTTTTTTTTGCAAGGGTGCTTTGACGAAATTGGGGACCTAAATAAGGGACCCGAATTTCGAGAACCACCTATGTGCACATACAGTATAGTCTCGAATCTAGTTTGACCTCTAAGGCCTTTCCAGTATACTAGCTTTAGCAGCGAGGTACATGGGCCTTGAGTCATGTCAAACACAGTTCAGCGCATGATGTCATATCGTAAGAGAAGACAGCTTGGACTGATAGTGAAAACATTGATACATGTGGGTGCTTGTGTTCTCCTGCTCCTGCTCCTGCTCCTGGTTTTGCTGCCACGGCAAGTCTGCGCAACTATGTCTGGAAGAGTTAAGCATATATGTGTAGAGAGACGACTGGACAATTATACAAGGGGGACACAAGGTTGCATAGCTGTGGAACAGTAGTCAGCAGATGGTGGTCTCCTTGGTCGAACTCCGGCGTTTTCGTTTTTTTTTGACATCGCCTTGCGCATTGTCCTTGTCGTTGCCAGCGGCGGCATAGTAATTGCAACGGTACTCCGTGTGGCAATGGGAGTCGTATTGACCTCTGCGACAGTCATCACCAACGCCATCATCGTCGTCATCAGCAGCAGCATGATCATGCCAACCATCGGCCTGGTCGTTGTCGGATTAAAGTATTCAGTCCTTTTCTGTTTTTTTCGAGGGTTCGCATCGACACTGCCCTCATCGCATGTCCCTTTCGCAAGCCCCATCAAGTTCCGAGGCCAAACCCTGCTGGACCCCCATACTTGTGAACCCCAAAGTGGCAGGATCGTTCAAACTCTGTCCTTTCGCATGTTGTTATCATACAATTGATCGAGCTGTTCTTCATGCTGTTGTTTTATAGACTCTGAACCCTGCGTATTTGATCACTCAGGGTTATACTTGGAAGTGTGGCGCGGTTCTGCCGGCCCTGGCAGGTTCACACTACACCGGGGCGACGTCGGGGAAGCTTACCAAGAACCGCTGCATCTGCACCTGGTGCAGGACCCACCCAGAGACTCCAATATCCCCTAATTAAGTTGCAGGCCATCGTCACAGCTCCCTAAACCCTACTTGGAGGTTCATGGATAGTTATAAGTGGAGTTATAAGTCCAATAATATAGGTTATAACTGTAGTTGCCCCACTTATAACCCTATGTATAACTACCCATGAACCTCCAAGTAAGCCCTAAACCCCGCCCCCCCCCCAGCTCGAGAGGGAGCGGCGGATCCAAGGTCGCATGCTCTTCGCCGGAAGTCAGGGGCGGAGCCTTTACGCATCTCTCATTCCTCCTTTAACGGCCAACTCCAAAGCCCAAAAACCCTAAACCCTATATATAAGCCCTAAGCCCGATAAGCTCTAAGCTATATTTGAACCGTAAACCCCCAAACCCCAAACCCCAAACCCCAACCGAAAGCCACAAAACCTACTCCCCAAACCATCCTAAACCCCAAACCGTAATGCCTAAACCCTAAAATCTTTAAAGCCCTAGACCTAGCCCGAAGCCCTGAATCCTTAAGCCCTAAAGCCCTCAATCCTTAGAGCCCCAAACCCTAAATCCTAAACCCTAAACTCTAAATCCCACACCCTAGACCCTGAACCCTAAATCCTACATCCTAAACCCTAAACCCTAAATCCTAAACCCTAACACCTAAACCCTAAATGCAACACCCTAAATCCTAAATCCTAAACCTTAAACCCTAAATGTTAAAGCCCCAGGTCCCACGCTTTCTTGGCCGAGGCACGCCTGCCCCTTCAGGGTTCCTTAAAGGGTTCCTTTAGTTGCTTTCTAGGGTTTAAAGGATTCAGGGTTTACAGGTTTTTGTGTTTCATCAAAGGGGCGAGGGTTTATAGGGTTTAGGGTTTATAAGGTTTGGGATCTAAGGTGAATAGGGTTCAGGGTTTAGGGATTGGGGTTCGGGGATTTAGGGTCTACTAGGTTTCCAGTTTAGGGGATCGGGTTTAGGGTTGTGGGCTTTGGGTTGGGGTTTGGGGTTTAGGAAACGGGTTTAGCGGTACTTAAAGCATCAGGCAACCTAGTAAGTCGGGTCGTAACCAAGAAAACCGCTGTTACAAGTTCTGATAGCCCGAACTGAGTTACTTAGATTCCTAATTTGCTAGGTCCCCTGAACCTAAACGTAAGGTTCTAAAGGGGTCCATACTATTTTGGTGGTTCCTAATTATAATTATTGTAGAATATACCCGAAAGCCTTATTCAAATTATAAAAGCCCCTACATTACCCCAGCCCACCGGCTCCAACTTGCTGCGGCGAGCCGTGACTACGCCCTGCGCATGTCTCCAAGTGTTGCATCTGGCCTGGTTGTCAGTAGCTTGGTACGTGGCAGCACATCTCTTGGGAGGGTTGCAGACCCGAGGCGGTTCTAGACCGCCCTGCTAAACCATCGAATCCTCTTGTGGCTAGGTTTGGGTGGAAGCTCAAGTCTGTCTCGGCGAGAGACACCTCTGCCACTGTCAGCAGCGGCTGTGGGAGGTTACCCACGCGACCGCTCCCGTCGAGCCTGAAGCTGTTTGATGCCTCTGTCCTGAGGTGAGCCTTCTGCAAAGGCTCGGTCGACTAGGGTCGTGCCTTGGGCGTCTCCTCCTTGCTTCGAATTGCACCTAAAGATATGCCCCGGCATGTCCTGCCTTTGGCTAAGGACTTGGCTTTGCCCTCTCCTTCTTCGTTGTCTTCACTGTCGAGCTTGCGGCGGTCGCGCATCACAAAGTTATTCTAACAGTATACTCCCTAAACCCCTAAACCCTGAAGTTTACACCCTGAACCCTGAACTGGAAGCCCCAAACCCTAAGTCCTGAATCAAAAACCCTGGGCCCTAAACCCCTAGCTGCATGCCACGGATTGACCCCCAATCAATCCCACACTCCAGAGTTCGGAGGTTCAGTTCATGCACCTTGCCCTAAAAGTCCATGTGCTCACATTGTACATACGTGCACCTTGACCTAAGGGGGTTAGGGTCCCTTTTAGATCCCAAATATAGTACGGCACCCCTATAAAAAGGACCCTAAAAGGGAGGACTCTACTGTAGAGAACCACCCAAGGGTCCATGTACCTAGATCGTAGATGATTGGCCTTGATGTACCTATATTATATAGGACTACTTCAAGGTCAAAGTGTATATTTTCTGAGTACATGGGCCCTTAAGGTTTACTTCAGCCCGGCTTCCAAGACGTCCGGTTCAGGAATGATGTTTTCTCTAGGTGTACTTGGGGTCTGATTAGGGTCTAGGGTTTAGGGTTTGGGTAGAACGGATTCTGCAGGAATTTGTAAGGTCTTGCGCTTAGGGTTTGTCGGCAGTACGCAGTGCAAGTACACAATACAGCTGCGCGTGTAAAGATGTTTGAGTGTAACCTTGGACCAAAAACATGGTATTTTGAAGTTATAGAACAGTACAGTATTTCTTGCTAAGATAGCAGAAGGCTGCTAGGAGTGACATGTAGTACAACTGTTAACTAGCGCATGAAGCTACATTTGGTTCTAATCGCAATCCGAGACGGAGGGCGCCTCCACAACCATTCTGATTGAAGCTCATCGGTTCTGGGGGTTTACGGTTTAGTGTTTAGGGCGTTTAGGGTTTAGGGCTTTGGGCGATTAGGGACTTCTACAACACCGAACACCCCGAAGCCTAAAGCCCTTAAATTAGCCCTAAGCAGCGAATCACCCCAAACCCTAAGCCCCATATCTTAGCGACTTAACCCGCCAAAACAAACCCTCAGCCCAAGAAGGCTCATACCTAAACCCTCAGGTTTAGGTTTAGGATTCAGGGGTTTGCGTTTCGGGTTTCATTTCTTGTACTTTGAAGCTCTGAACCTTGCAAGCCCGAACCCACAAACATTAAAGTGCAGCCAAGACTCCCCGAGCCTTTATAGGCCCTAAGGTTCTTTACACCCCG
>CAJNJA010009335.1:3582-14857 GCA_905231915.1 Symbiodinium necroappetens | reverse complement strand
TGTCTGGTTCAACCCAGTCATAACTAAGTAATTACAGTCATATCCGGGTGCGCCGGAAACCCCCGTAATATTAAAACCAAACCGCCGAAATCCAGCTTTAATATTAGGGAGGGGGGCCCTTTAATATTAGGGGGAAGGGATTATTTATTTATTTATGCATATATATATATGTATGCCGGATAAAAGTGGTTTAAAAAGCGAGAAGAAATTTGAGTGTGGATATAGTATGTGCACTGTACACGTATTTTATCGGTGTGTAAAGATATGAAACTTGTGCTGTGGTTTTGTGTGTCGCGCACGCAATGGTGACTGGCATGCGAAAAATCCGAAACGTCGAACGTAAGAATTGTTCGTGTCAACCGGGAAATGCGATCAATCGACAATTTTACGTGGTTTTAATGTTTGCTTTTGTTTCGTCAAGATCGAATGTTGAAGTTTCGAATTTTGGAATTTTGGGAATGTTCGAACTAACTTTTGCTTTGTTCCGTTTCAACAACAAAAAAGTGAAAATTCGAGCATTCGAACTATCGAACCAACTTTTGCTATAGAAAGGCAGTGTACGTCGCGCGACGCGCAAAACTGCAGCTTAGTAAAGATGAGGTGTCCCTGTCTCTACATGTGTGTGTGTGTATAAATATATATATATATACATATATGTATATATATATATATACACATAGAAACATGTAACATATATGTGTATATGCATGTGCAAGATACAATCTGGTAATAACTGAGGGCAGCTGTGCATACACTCGCAGATTGGTGGTATGACGAGCTCTTTCGGCCACTAAATCCAACACGCGTCCGAAACCAACTCCGGTCTCTTGGGCTTCTAAGAGCTAATTCCCTGTGAGTGAACAGGTCCACAACTGATCAAACAAATAGCCCAAGCGGAAAGGACCCTTCATTGTCAGACATTCATCAACCCTGACTGTGTCGAAACCCATGGCGCAGCCTAAACCCTGCAAACCCTAGCCCTGGAAGCCCAGAAGTCCCGGGTGAAGGAGGCTTCGAAGGAAGATGAAAGCTTGGTTTCAGGTTCTGATGGCCAACCACCATAGTGCCCATCAGGTTGGTGGTAACCACCCGTGCTCGTTAGCACTTCCCACTAATGCCCTCAGAACACGAAGACCATCATGGAGCCTGGGGATTACTTAGACGGCCTAGAGGACGACGTCCCGAAAAGCCCCCGCAATCAAAGGCCAGTGGCAGTGGTGCCGATGGACATGACGATGCCCAGGGAACAAACCGCCGTGAAACAAATGCCTCATCCAAGAATTTTCAGGCATCATGCAGGGTTGGCGGGGCTTCATCCAGCCCGAACCCGAAGCAGGATGCCCCAGAGAAGTGTGCGAGACTCGCAAGGAGTTCGTGTCGGAGCATGCTGCGGTGCTTGTAAGAAGGATTCTACTCTTTTCGGGTCTGCGATTTCTACAAAATGTAGACCCCCTACTTCTCGAAGCTCACAATACCGTTCAGTGCGGTTCACGAGGCGTCAGTAGTAATCCAGGATAATCCGAAGTGAAAGCAACATCAACAGCAATAGCGAATCGGGATTATGCTTATGCAAAATGCAAACTCTAGACAGTAGAACTGCATCACCACAGCGGGAGCACGGGCCCAGTGCCCTTGGGTTGAAGCATCCTTCAGTCAAGTTTCCAAGGGCTTGGTGAGATTTTGGGGTTGGCCATGTTCTGATTCCAAGAACAGCATGAAACCACGAGTCTCACCGGCCCGCATTCGTCATAGCAGAGTACACAGCAATGAATGAACATGAGAGCAAGAAGGGTGACTTAGATTTAGCAACGACGGTAGAGCGGCCGGTGTTTGTACCTTAGGGCACCAGCTGCGCAAGAAGGAGAGAATAACAAAGGCAAAATGCCATGGGCTGAGGCAGGACGGAAGCTACCCCATCAGCAAGAAATCCCATAACCTTATTTGCTTTGCGTCTGTCCCTCCATCCCACGCGCTTACATGCTCCAGTCTGAATGCCAAACCCTGAACACTCTCATTAAGTAAAGGTGCCGGTCATGTATGGATCCCAGCCTGGGAGCTTGCAGCTGAAGGCTTTTGTACTAAGGTTGACGGGGACTTAGGGTTTGATGTTCAGCGCGCTTGAGGAGTTCAAGGCGTCGGTTTAACAATTGCGGTATCTTTTCCAATGCTGCTGTTGTTAGAGGGTTGTGGCTGTAAGTGCTCAACCGGGCGTAAGGCTTTGAAGGTCAATCGCCGTCTGAGCTGGGCTTGGATCTTTCACGTCGGCATGGACAGTCTTCCCAGCCAGATCCAGTCCGACATTCGGTGGCACCGGCATAGTGGTGGTGTTGCAAACGGAACACATACACCGACGTGGTGTTGCAGCCTGTGCCGGCATGCAAAGCCCACACACCACACCCATCTGCAGCAAATGTGCGATCTGTTTCTTCGCACGTTTCGCGCAGTTTCCGTCTTTTCCAAGGGATGCCGTCGTGCAACATCTCAGGCAGACAGAGACAGCCACACGGACGTGACTAGCCGGCAGGAGGCGTGGCACGAAAGTTCGGCAGGCCCCCATACAGCCCCGAATCCCACATTAGAAGCGATCCCACCCGGAGTGTTTTGATCTCATTTTACTGCAGAACTGGATGAGTTGTGGGGATTCGGTAACACGAGTGCTTGGTGAGGTTAGCTGACAGCTAGAGTTTCAGTTTCGGGTTTACATGGTTTACCCTGACCCACAAATCACGCCGTCAAGAGCTTGGGGTTCTAACCGGAGCATCCTGATACAGCCTTGATATTTAGCTTTACCGCTTGGGGCTTTAGGGTGTGTTTTCAGGAAAAAACATCAGCCTCGTTGGTGCTGCTTTTCGCAGGGAGGCTTGGACGCCACTTATCCAAACCAACGACGACTGCCAACTGCCTGCTAGGCTATGCTCCCGGCGTTGTACTTGTAAGATAAATAACTTGAGATGGCGACGCTACTGACATTTCTTCGAGTTGCCGTAGTAGACCTCCAACATCATAAGCGTCGAGACCTCAACGGCTGCCAACGTGAAAGGCCGCTCCTGGCATTGAGGAGCTTTGAGCCGAGGGCTTATAAGCGTCAGGGTGTCAGCCTAGGAACCAAAGTCCTCTATACATCATGTAGGAATCCTCGCGGATGCGAAATTAAATTGCTTGCATGAATTCTACGTATCCGTCTTGTTTGCGATTCATTTTTTGTGAGGTCTGCTGCTTCGGCTACAGCGGTGTCATGCTTTCTGTGTGTCCATGCGGGGCTTGCGTGTTTATGGGGTTGTACGAAGCCTTTGTCCTTCCCAACACCCTTTCGGAACTGGCCTTGCAAAGACGACGCCCAACTTCAACAAGCTTCACATCGAGTGCTGCCCAACGCAAAAAGATCTTGAACTAAACCAAGGCGGGCCGGGCCTCAAAGCCTGAACCGATGATCCAAAACCATGACGCAAGATGACCCCATATTTCACCAAGAAATCCTCCGCAAACCATGCGACTTTAGTCAGGGTTGAGGGCAGCACCAGCAACATTTGATCATTGACATATGAACCTGTGGGATCCTTCCTTGTGCCTAAGGTACCCTGATTCAAACACACAAAGACAACCATATATATATATACACATAATTATACAGCGCCAGTTAAGTCGAGTCTCGAAGGCATACCAAATCATATTCCAGACCACCCGCTCTCGCTCCGGCTCAGGCATGGCCTGCATACTATCAACACAGCACGCCTAGCTGCGTAGAAGAAAACCCTTTGGGGGCTACGAGACGAAGAAGACGATGATGACGATGAGGATGATGATGATGACGATGAGGATGATGATGATGATGATGATGAAGCTGCTGATCGTCGCCAGCATCACCATACGTTTTCCGAGTAGGGTCCAACCAAGGTGCTCCCAAACACAGCTGCAGTCCTGGAATGTCAGTCCTGGAATGTCTCTACCAACAAAAGAACCTACTCCTCGGTTGGCAGTTCTGTCGCAGTACTTTAAGCCTGAACGCAAAGATGCACAGACTGAACATAGTCCACCCTGCACCCGCAACACCGGGAATCCCAAAATCCATGCATACATGAAAGCTTCATAATTTGGTATGCTCGTTTGGGTCACAGTGAAATCTCTTCGAAAGCCTCGAGGTGAGCGTCAGAGGCCATGACCTCGGCTCAGTTCATTTATGCTTCGCGCGTGGTACACCCCCTTCCGGGTTTTGGAATGCAAGAAGTAGTCTGAGTCGATCTACAAATGATGCTGCTGAAACAAGAAGTGCCTTCCTAAGACTGCTCCACACGTAGTACAGGTTTTTGGTGTATGGTAAGCTGAGCTTTGTGTTGTAGATTCTTCGAGGGTTGGCGTCTCTAGCAAATCAGCACGGTTCACCAAGAGCCCTCATCCACAACACGCAGACACTAACGTCCCAAAGCCAAAGAGTCCATGGCCCAGCTGAGACCCAGCAAACCTGCAAAAACCGCGCAAACACTAAGCCAGCAATGTTGGGACAACTGTTCAGCCGCCATACTCATCAACTACAGCATAACACAGGAGTTGCACCTCGTCATGGTACAGGAGCCGCCGGGTACCATCAATAATGAGGTGTTTACGGCAAGTGTACAAAGGAATTTTTGCTCTCTGTGGACTGCTTTGAAAATGTGGCAGCTTCAAACTATGGCAGCCTTGATCGTGCGGTTTAAAAGCAACGTACTACAAGCAGGACACCGACAAAGGGATCCTAGCGTAAAGCCACGGCAACCCACTGCCAAAACACCATAACCAAAATCCGACCAACTCGATTTTGCAAATTCGTTGAATAAACTTCCAAAGCCGGTCACAACCAGTGAAAGCCTAAGCCCGGAAGAGCTTCTACACAAACTTCCAACTATCGGAGCATTAGTTCATTCGTGTCCGAATACTCATAAAATAGGAAGAAAAGGAGCCAGTTCGTCCGGATCGTCCTCACGGAAGAGCAAGGCTAGGGTTCAATACATTCTGAGCACCCGATGCCTTCAAGATGTCTGAGGACAAGAGTCATGTTTGCAGTTTCGAGTCTTGCGAATTGGCTTTCATGATGGGCTCATGGTTTAGGATTCAGGGCTCTCGCTTTGAGGCTTCGTGTTGCTTTGTTGCGGTGGATTGACCTGGAGGAAGATGCATTGAAGACGGATACAAGCATAACACAAGCAGTGCTTTTGCAACTTTTATCGCCGTCATGCTAGAGCAGACACGAATTAGGCCTTCAAAGATGTTGGCGGTTTGGAGGTTTGGGTTCACTGTTTCGGGACCATCACAGCCACGGTTTTCTCGTAAAGCCTCTGGACCGCCAAGCCTCGTCATCCTCCTCCAAGTTCAAAGGATAGTCAGGCATCCTGCGCCAGTGGGCTTTCCGGGTTTGTGTTTCTAGTCACCGTTATTAACCCTTTAACAATTCGAGAGCTTAGGCATGCGCCCGGACAAAGGAGCATCAACATCTTCGACCTCTTACGTCTGCATGCTTCGTCCTATGGCTTCGGTCAAACTTAAGCCCCAAGCTACGGGCCGTAAACCCGAAACCCTTGTGGCCCTGATGCCTGAATCAAGCCCAAGCCCATAAATTCTGACTATGGCTCAATTGTCTGCGAGACCTGGCAGAGCCGGCGTCAATGCGCACATCGTCATACAGGTGAGCAAAGCCAAGACAAAATAAGCCTGCAACACTCCTGAAAGCACTGTGCAGTACCCGCAAAGCTCGCAAGAGGCCTTGAAAAAACAAAAAGCCCTTGAAGCCCTGAACCCGTGAGACTTGAGCCCAAGCCCTTCAAGCCGCCGGAAAAAAAAGCCAAAAACGCGAGTTACACCCCGATGCTAAGAAGCTCTGAGTTGAGAGCCCCCGCATAATCCCCGAAGCCCGAGGAGCCAACCTGGAACCCTTCCGCCCGCCTTGCCGGCATGACGAAGGCGCCGAAGGAGGCCGAGATCAGGGAGAAGACCAGCAGGGTCCTCAGCTCGCGGGTGCGGCTTGTGGTCAGATGCAGTGGAGCTAGTTTGTGGTTGCACGGGATAGGGTCTGTAGAGCTTTGGGCTCCGGATTTAGGACCCCGGACTCGGTCTTCAGGCTTTATGATGTAATGTTCTCACGACGAGCTCTTGTCAGAACAGGGGCATGATGAGGCTTCAGAGGGGGCTTTCCGGGTCTAGGTCTAGAGTCGGTTCTTTCTTTCTTTGTGTTTTTCATTTGCGCAAAAACTGTGCTGAACGCTTGCTCTCTAGGGCGGGCCAAGCTACAAAGCATATTTTGACAGTATCCAAGGCTCGGATAACAGCTGACCGCCCTGATAGAAAGAAGCAGTCGAAGAAGGCTGGGTACTTTGAAGCAACTACGACTTTGAGTTGAGGGGTTGTATGAAGGACATGAAAGGCGTGACATGCTGGCCGGAATGAATAGTCTCAGATTCGTGGCGTGGGATGTGTCGATGGTCTCTGCACGAATCATGTTTCTACTTGGCGAGGGTCCGACCTGAGCAGGATTATCCATCCCTTTCAGGACCATTGTCGGGACGTGTTTGTTCCTGCCCTTTCCGCACTAAACCAGATTGTATGCTGGCACATGCTGACCCTCTGGTGTTTTGTGCTAGGGGAAAAGGTGCCGGCTGCCGGCTGTCTCCATCCTCTAGCTTGCAGCAGTTTCGGGCCCTGTAATTAAGGGTCAGGGCGGCTTTGGGATGATGATTCAGGGGTCAGCCTAAGCCCGCTTTAAAGAGAACGGATCAACGAAAGCCACCCGGAATCAACATGCGTGCAGGGGCTAGATGCATCTGGACCTTAGACTGCCAACAGTGAACTCCAAAGACTATGGTTGTAAACTTGTAAACGATCTTTCAAGGACGATGCGAAAACCCGATGTTGAAACATACCACGGAAACACACACCATGTACTGCCACCAGGTGGCAGGTTCACCCATCCCATCATGCTGCGTGGACAGACCTGAAGTCTACGGTCTGCGGTGCAAGCGTAAGCATTAAGCAGGGATTCGAACTCTTGAGGTCTGGAGAATCAGCAATGCCCAAGTGTAGCGCAAGCTAACACTTACAGAGTGGGCTGCTATCTTCGGTGATTGGATCCTAGAACCCGAGGCCTGACACCAAAACCTGACAGAAAGGATCAAACACGAACGCAACAAGCCTGGATCTATGCAGTCAGCAGACCCCACCAGCTTTAGGGCTTCGGGGCTGCTTGGCTTTACTTTCCATGCTTAGGGTAATCATCGGATTATGGGCCGTAATAATCGCTCGCGTGCAGCCAGGTGTCTCTGTCACCCCCACCAGTCACAGCCGTCCGCAGCACTGCAAAGAGACCGGGCCCAACTACCAGGCCAAGGTTTCGAGCGCACTGCGTCAGGATCCTAGGGTTTCGGATTCACACAGGGCTTTGAACTGCAGGGCGGAAGGGCTACAGAGTGCATGGGGTGTGGGGTGCAGGTTCTAGAACTTCGGGCGGTTAGGGTGGAAGGCTCCGGGGCCACCTTTGAGCTTTGGGTTGATGTCCAAGACTCTGCCTTCTTGTACAGCCTTGCCCCTAAGCCCGATTCTTGCCCATGCCACCCAGACATGCACAATGTGTAGAATTCCCCAAGAGTCAGGCTTTGGGGGAGGCACACCTACCCAATGTTTGAGGTCAGTGTTTATGCTTTGGGGTGATCCGGGTCTAGTGAGAACCATAAATTCCACGCACCAAAGTCCCAGCAGTTTGGGCCTTTGGGTCTGCGCCTTTGCATCCAGGAGCCTCGGTAAATTTCAAAATCCTACCCCTACCCACCCCCCGAACCTTAAGACACAGACCCGAGACAGGGCCAAAATGCTAGGACCCGGAACTCATTGAGGCAGGTGGCATCCAGAAGGTTCGATTCTTGGACTTTGTAATCTTCCTCAGTGCAACTTGCTCGCCCCTCCATCGTCCAGAGCAAATACGGCTGTTGGGCCAGAGTTGTGAGCTTAAGGGTTTGCAGGCTTGCGGCTGTGGACCGAGGCACCGGTAAGCAGCTGAGAACACCGACAGCGGCTAAGTCCGAACCCCTGACCTTCAGATGTTGGAGGGAGGGACACGCACTTTGCTTCGAGTTTTGGCCTCTAGACTTGGGAGACGAGAATTGCAGGGACGCGAGCTGTCGGAGGAGGGGAGCTCGGGGTTCAGAGTTTCAGGGAGGCGCCCACGCGCACATGCATACCAGGCTCGTCCAAAAGATGATGCCCGGGATCACGGACAGGGGGCCAATGAAAGATCCCGCGACTGTGAAGCCGATCATCACCCACCTTTTGCTAAGCGCTTGGGCCGGTGTGTCGGCAGCTTTTGTAACTCTGGGATTCGAGTTTTGGCCCGGCTGCTCTGGAATGCTAGGAGTTTTCGTCCAGGGCAACAAAGGTTCCAAAAAGGACCTCAATTCAGGACCATCTAGGACAATCCCACATGTTCATGACGTCCAAAACAGCAAGCCGCAAGCAAACAAACGAAACCATGCCAGGCAAACTCACTAGGGGGGCCGGAATACTCAGACATATTGTATTCCCTCCTTCACATAGATACTGGTCGTGAAGTACATTCACTCCCCCTCCCCCACCCACACACACACACAACGCTGAGATTGCACTACTGTAGAAGCTGACGGGTTGAAGTCAAGTCGATACGAAATATCTAATGATTATGGAGCAACCAACTGTCCTGCGCGAAAATATCAGATGTCATCCTTAAACTTGTCATCGTTAAACTTGGTAATCCAATGCAACCAACTACAGCAAGCGTTGAGAAGAGCGCGTTGCCAAAGTCTTATCCGATTCAACGCAATGGTCAGAATCACTTAGTTCGTGAGCCCTGGGCAATCCCCTGAGCGTGCCACCAGATCAGATACACCTGTTCGCTGCCTACCAGAAGCATCAAAGTCCGAGGCAGGGCTGACGGATGGGGGGACTTCTTGCTGTTTTGTTTCTGGCTTCTGCATCCTCCTGGTGACACTTCCATGGGAGTGTACAACAATCTTCAACTATCGCTGTCACGGGGCATCTTGAACGAACGGTGAGCCCGACCTAGACTCGGATCCCCTTGATAGGTCCGAAGCAGATGCTTTTACCCGCGCCTGATGTCTCGTTAATGAAGATGGCGGACGCAAAGCTAAGAGCCATCGCAATGAGAGGAATAACGATCAGCAAACGCCGCACATAAAACCTGAAGGTCAGATAGAGACATCTCTTGTTGGTCTGCGGCTTCGCTTCGAGAAGTTAACTAGGGCAGCGACAGTGGAAATTAAAGCTGAGTTACCAGAACTGACGCGGGTCTTGAGGTTCAGGTTCGAATCTTCAGAAACTCGTGGTTTTGTACCGGAAACCAGGAGGCGGAAATCCATGGCATGAAGTTTGAAATCAGCTAAGCTGCTTGACGAAATCCGAACTGGTTCACTGAAACGCTCAAGCGCTACCCCAAAACCACAAGCCCTGTACACGGCCCTGTACGCCCGACACAAGGCCAAACCTCCTGCCCTGCATCCTACAGCCCTACACCGACACCCTTCACCCTGATCATGTTGACTTGATCAAGACACCCTTTTTCCCTCCGCTCAGGACACAACCCGGCTCTTCGGGGGTCCTCATATTATGGACTCAGGGGCCTGTCCTATCAGAGGCATCTACGTTATCCTGAACCCTCATAACCCTGAACCTCTCTCAGCACCCAGGAACTGATTCCAGTTCTCTTCATCCACGAGTTTTTTACCAGCCTCAGCTTCGAATGAGCCCATGTCATTTCTGCGAAACTCAGAAACACCAAGAATGACCGCTGTAGTTATCTCATACTATGTGAAATTGTGAAATCATATGTTCATTCCCATTGCTGAGTCTAGCTTGCCTGGGCACGGGCTTCACGGAACACCATGTTTTAGGGATTATAACTTTGGGCGAATGCAGACTGCCGAGTCGAGGCATAAGGGTCTGGGGTCTCTCCATCTTTTCTGCTTCTGCTGGCAATAATGATGAGAGTATCGGTAACGATAATGCCGATGATGATGTTGATGCTGATGATGATGTTGGTGAACATCATCGCCGTCATCATGATGCATTATGTTGTCAAGACTGCAGATGCAGATGATGGTGGCAGCGACAATGAAGGTGGTGCCTGTGCTTGCATCGGTGAAGGTGGACGCGACGGTCATGAGACGAGGAACACGGTGCGGATGTCAATGGGATGAGGACTGTGTGAGGATAGTGTCGGATAGTAAGAAATGGGTGCGGATGACAGTACTACGGGCTTTTTCACGCTATGGCCCGCTTTAGGGAGAGAATCTGTGTTGTTTCAATAACCGGGTCCAACAAGTTTAGAGTTCTGCCATAAGATATTTGGGAGAACAACATCAACAGAAGCTAGGGAATTCTCGCGCCAGTCATCTGAGGCAACCACTGCCATAGCACACCTTGGAGGGATGTGGAAGGACAACATCTGGTTCTGTCGTGCTGTTTTTATGTGGTAGGAGTGGTTGAGTCGGAACCAGAGATCTTGAGGCTGATCGGATCTTCACAAAAGCGCGTGTCCTGAAACGCCTTCAGCCTGAGCCGATGAGATTCCCCTTCCCGGATCTCTGTACAGTCCGGTGGCTTTAGAAACGCAGAAGAAAGTCTGCTCCAAGCTGCAATCCAGTGATCACCCCGCAGCTGAGAAAGAAGCCCGAGGATGTCGCTCCTGCATTTTGCATGAACAGCTGCGACAAATTGAGGGCCGAGGGTGTAGCTTAAGGCTTTCACCCATGTTTTCCGGATTGGAAAAAGCAGAGAAGTCTCTTCGACTGTGATTGGGAGCAGACACTTTGAGCTTCCTTCCCTCGGGTTTTGAACTGAGGGCTAGGGGCTAGGAGCTTGGGACTTGAGCTTTTCGCTCGATCCTTGACGGAGGGAGAGGGCAAAGTCCAAGGAGATGGGCACCTGCATGGACCTCAGACATAGCAGTGTTGTCTGTCTGTGTGCCTATGGGAGGCCGCGCAACATGATGACACATGAGACTATGTACCCCAGCCTAAACCTAAACGACCTAAACTCGTAGCAATCGCACCAGCTTGGCAAACAAACTGAGGTAGCGAAGCAAGGATCAGTGAAAGCAAATCACACCGCTGTGGCTAAAACACAGCCAGTACAAACGACGCGGTTGCCTGTCCCCGTCTATCAAGAACGCGATTAAGCTAAGCGAATGCGAGTGAGGACGAAAAACAGGCATCACTTTCCCGTCACCACCACCACCACCGCCGCCGCCACCAGCACCACCAGCACC
>CAJNJA010009334.1:0-14858 GCA_905231915.1 Symbiodinium necroappetens | reverse complement strand
ACCGGGAAAGTGAAATTTCAATCAAGGGCGGAGGATGCCCGTTTTTCCGTCGAGCTGCCCGCCCCAGAAGTCCCCAACACTCGCCCGCGAGACCGCCTTGCCTTCATGCCGGGGGAGCCCGCTGGATCGGTAGCCTTCGATTACTTCCCGCATGATTCTGACTCCTCGGGGCTCGTAATCAAGACTCGGAGGAACCTTAGGCACCGGATCTAGCAACACGAAATCATCGATTAGCAACCCTGCGACGACGCACCTCGACCTTGGGGGTCGTCCTCGCAAACACAGGAAGTCAGAGAGGCGCAAAGAAGTGGTTTGCAACAGCACTGCTAAATGGGATGTTTGCCCATAGGCGACGGCATTCGTGTCGCCCATCGCCATGGTCCGCAGAGCTGGGATGAGGACCTGGTTTCGCATCGACTTGGAGCATACCGACAAATGCGCCACATCTTCGTAAGAAAACTCAAGCGCAAGCACGTTCCGGGCCGCCCGAATGGGCGAGACAATGAAGCTGTGATAAAACTCCCTAAGGTCCTCAGCATGAACCTCGAGATCACAGTCATCTGGAAGATGCATGAACTGGATCTGCTCAAGCGTGCCCAGGGACTTAATCCATCTAGACTCGCTGCTTTCGAGAGCATTCGGAGGCCGAGCGTCCAGCACCATCCTATCTCGCTGGCCGTCTTTCGGTACTGAGAAAAGTCCGCTTCGGACCCCTGGCCTGACATCTCCCCTGGCAAACAACTCAAGCCGACCCGAAGAATCAAGGAGCCTCAGCAAACGCCTCGCTTGATCCTTGTTTGCCTGGACTGCAACGTGAGGGAGCCGAGTTTCCTCAGAGAGTGGCTCGGCAAAACGGATGGGGTCCTCGTAAGTTCGCCGATTGGCAGTATCAAGGTAAGGACGCGGATCGAAACTCGGGCGACCGACAAAGTTCAAGCGATCAGGCTCAACAGGGAGCACATGACAAGGAAGGCTGAAGCTGAAAACGGCCTCCTCCAAGTCAGCACCAGGGGGAAGCCTTCCGTACTCCTCCTGACAGGCACGGAGCATGTCATACAAGCTCTCAAACTTCGGCGCGCTGCGCCCTAGCTCCTCGGGCCCAAAAGGACCTGACCGATTCCAGTCCTCGACTCCCTGTCGCAGAGAGCACAACGCCTTGGATTGAATCGAGGTCAATGGCTCTCCGAGGCTCATGCGATGCCCTCGAGCAATCACGGGAGGTTGCCCCAAGAACAACCAGTCAAGGATGAGAACGACAGCATTGAGCCCCAGCTCGACGGGGTCTCGGACCTTCGGGGAACCAGGCTTAAGCAGCTTAGGGAAGGGTAAGGGGATCGGCCATACCTGACCGGAATGCTGACAGCGCGAACGCTGGCTGGGCCCTCGCTCTCCGCAAGGTAGTAGCCGGATGGAGTGGAAAAAACGAAGAAAGAGAACAGTCGGAGCGGCTCAATGTCTCGAAGAATTTAGACCACAAGTCGCTAGGAAAAACGCGAGGCGCTCGGGAGCCAGGAGAGATGACTTCCTTAGCCCGACCCTCCGAAGAAACTTTAGACCCCTCATGCTTAACACCCGAACCCCCGATGTCCACTGTGCCACGCCCGCTACCGCAGCCTTTAAAGCTCGGCGCACTAGCTCCCGGACGGCTCTCATGTCCTGCTTCCGGCTGGCGTGCTTGGATGAGGTGGGTTGGATCTTGCTGAAAAGAGTCGCTGAGCGTGGCTCCGGCCTCGCACTCCCTGTCTTTAAAGTCGAAGGCACTACCGCTCTCCTGGGCAGAGGGCAAGAGACCGGAACCCGCCGAACTAGAATGGGATTGGGCTGACTCCGTAGGGAGACCAGCGCCGCCTCTGAGAACTGCCCCTGAAGCGCTCGACGAAACTTGAAAAACGTCAGCGCTACGAGGCTCCGAACTGTAACCAGAACTCTCAGAAACTAAAGCCTGACAAATGGGCTGGCGGCAATCGTGGTGCAACGTGGGCCGCCAAGGCGGAGATGGCGCAGAGCGGCAAAGCACGAAAGACGTTGATGGGCGGACCTCGGGGAGCCTCGGCCACCAAGATAACCCGGGCTTCACTTCTCCTTGTCGGCTCCCTTCCCTCCACCCTTGCTTGGGAGGTTTCCGAGGCGGCTTTGGCGGAAGGTCGCCACCCCCACGAGTTGCATCTCCCGAAGCTGTGCCCCCCGGAGGGGCCGAAGATCCCTGGCCCGAAAGATTCTTTTTGGCCGTGTGGAATGCATCTCGTTCCTTCAGCCGAGACATGAACACAGAGATCCATCTCGGGTCGATGATCTTTGTCTGCCTGCTTTCCAAGGGATCGAGTGTTCGGGGTCGCTGGAACGCACTGAAAGGCGGAGATGGCTGCATTGAAAACTCGCTGGCTAAAAGCCAGTTTCCCTGATCGATCGCCGCCTGATCCAGCGATGCCAGGGCCAGCAGTGCAGTGGCTTTCGCGGCCTCGGGCTGATCGTTGTTCAACTGGTCCACGATGGAAGCCAAGGTCCACGCACTCCTGATCGGACCTGCAAACTGCTGAAGGTGTGATCGGTGCTCGACCCAGCCTCTCACAGTGCACTTGCGATCCTCCAAGCTCGGCCCGCTCTGGGCGAGCGAAAAGTCCTCTGCTATGAGACCCTCGATTGAAGCAGCTATCAGTTCCGGCGAGTTCCTCAGAATGCCGCGAAGCTTGTGAAATGCAGCTGTCTTCGATCTTCCCGAACTCCCAGATCCTCCTAGGGCGTCGCCTGCGCCATCGGCGCGGTCTAGCAACTCTTCCAAATCGCTCCGCTTCTCTCTCTCGGAGTGCATAGCCTTCAGGACTTGGCTGATTTGAATCATCGCCTGAGAGGCCTGGCTCCCGGAAGTCAGGGCATCCCCTTCTCCAGCGCCCCGAGCCACCTCGTCGTCTGACTCGTCTAGCGGATCTGCTGCTCGCGCCCGTCCACCGAGCCTGCCGCGTCCCGACGCAGCCATCTGCGACATTTTGACCAGCTGACTTTCCGGAACCCCCGCAGCTCGGGCGGCATCCACTACTCCAGGATCCAATCCTGCTAGTCGCGGCGGCCGAGTCAGACCGGGGGGAGCACCTAAAAGCGCCCCAACTCCAGCGGCTGTAGCTGCCTCTGCGGATGGACCTGCCGGCTCCTCGCGAGACAAAGGGACTCCATCCACCAGCGCCTGCATGCTCGTCTGAAGTTGTCGCATGCCTTGCTCCAAAGATCGGAGCCTCTGCTCCCAAGCCTGGTCCTCGACCCCTCCGGCATTCTCGCTGCCACCCTCCTCGATAGGGTCCTCCGCTGCAGTGAGAAAGGCGAAATGATCCGCCGCTATGGCGCTCAGAGAAGGTCCATAGGGCAGCATACGCACTTGCGATCGTGAGCCAAATCCTGTAAACACTACATCGGGCTGCAGCTCGCCCTCGAGGGCAAAGTCCACGGAGTCTTCGAGGTTGGGCTGCAGCATGCCTAGCCAGACCTTCATCCGCCAAAGGCTGTGAGGTTCGGAAGGATTTTCCTCCGACGATGCAAGCACTTCGGCCTGCACCGGCCGAGCGAGTGTCTCGCGAGGCAGGTATCTGCGCCCTGCCACCCTGTGCCATGCTCCCTGCGGCACTGCGACCAGAAACTGGCCTTCGAACTCGCCGACCACGGTTATCTGACAAGAGACCTCAGGACCCTCGGAAGAAGCAATTCGCAACTCCCCAATCTGAGCCTCTCGACCTTCCAAAATATAATCCCGGAGCCTCTGGAAGGCAGGAGTGCTGGCCGGGATAGCGGTTCCTTCAAAAGGAGGCAGGCTGGCCATCCAGCCCAGCTCGAGGCCAACTCAGACCCGCAGCTCGGAGAGCCGATGCAACCTCAGTCTGGCTGGGGAGACCTACAAAGATACTATTGCCTTTGTCAGGCCCCCGGATGCACAATGATTTTGCCCTGGTAAACGACGAAAAGACGCAGGCTTCTGCAAACTGACGCCCTTCAAAATCCGCAAGAACTATATAATAGCGGGATGCAAGACTCAACTGGTCTCGCCCAGAGCTGCCTCGATAGGCTCCGTCCAGCGCCCGGCGCAAAAAGCAGGCGACTCCCTCTGAGACCTCAGTACGGAAAGAGGAGCTGGGTCCTCCAGGATGTGCAGCACAAGACCCGTCTGAAGGCAACGATGAAACAGAGTTGTAAGCCTGGGAGAGCTGCCCTCCTCCTGAACCAGGCTGATGAGACACGGAGGATGCCCGGGTGAGTTCCACTCCACCTGAACCCGACCGAGGAGGTGAGGGATTGCCTGACGCGCCCCGGGAGAGATTCACTCCACCTGATCCGGGGAAGTCAGAAGGAGATGCAGGAGCCTCGTGATAAACCACCTCAAACCTGTCTTCCTCCTCCAGAACAGCAACCCGAGCCTCAAGCCTCTCTAGCAAGACACGAACAGCAGAGATTTCCTGACGAAGCAGTCGGAGCTCAAAACTCCTCTCACTCATTCAAGGAGGCGATACAGCCCCGAAGGTGGAAGCCCGAAGACCCTCCGAACCGACCCCGTCACGACCAGCCGAGCCAGAAAGGCCAAGTCAAGGAGAGGCCAAATGAGGACTCCCACGAAGATCCCTAGCAGGAAAGAAGTCCAATCGAGATGCAGAGTGAAGTTGGAGCTTGACGGAGTGTCTCCCGGAAGGACAGGGAAGAGCTCAGGCTCAGGAGGAACTCTAATGACCGAATCGGAAAAGAAAACCTCCCTGGCAACCTGAACACAAAGCCCAACGAACCCCCCAGAGGCCCCGCCAGCTACAATCGGCAGTGGTCTCATCCACTACTGAAAATGACTGCAGAGGACAGGTAAAACATGCGAGTCAACCCAAGTTCTCTGACTTGCAGAACACACTCATGCGCGCTGGCAACAGCATGTCAGCACAAAACACAATAATCCCACTTCAACTTATCTCACTGGTTCTGGGCGCTCGGCCAAGGCGTCCTGACCTTGTAAGATTCTACAACACACATATGTGTATGTGCACTGACAAGCTCACGAGTTCTGGCAACTGATCTCACAGTTTCTGGCCAAGAGACAAGCAGGCTAAGCCAAGCTTGTCCTGCTGCTCACAGTATAGTACATGGTCATTAAGCCAAGCTGATGTCCACTGATATCACAGCCGCTGTCCGCTAAAGCACAAAAATCTCACCTCAACTTCTCTCACTGTTTCTGGGCACTCGGCCAAGGTGTCCTGACCTTCTACGACACACATATGCGCAAAGCTTTGGCAAAGCTCACAAGTTCTGGGAACTGGTCTCACAGTTCCTGGCAAACTAGTAAACTCAAAGCTTTCCCTGCTGGCTCACAGGAGCACATGATCATTCAACTAACTGATGCTCACTCATGTCACGGTTGCCGCGTTATTGAAACCAAGGTCCTCCGACCTCCAGCACACACATGTGTGAGTGCGGGCAGCCCACAGGAAGCCGTCTCACAGTTTCTGGGAACGAAGACAACATGTCCTGATCTGTGCAACACCTGCATGTGTGTGTGCATGCGCTGGCAAGTCACCGATGCCAACGGAACCGCTCAAGCAAAATTTTCTGACTTGCACATGGCAACAGCATATCAGCACAAAACACAATCATCTCACTTCAACTTCTCTCACTGGTGCTGGGCGCTCGGCCAAGGCGTCCTGACCTTCTACAACACACATGTGTGTGTGCACGGACGGGCCAAGCTGCTCTCACAGTTTCTGTCCGAAAAATCATAAACCTTATCCTGCTTGCACAAAGGAATACATGATCATTCAACTAAACCGATGTTCACTGATGCCACGGTTGCCGCGTTATTGGAACCAA
Organism: Symbiodinium necroappetens; assembly: GCA_905231915.1. Classification (NCBI taxonomy): domain Eukaryota; class Dinophyceae; order Suessiales; family Symbiodiniaceae; genus Symbiodinium; species Symbiodinium necroappetens. The sequence goes on along the minus strand of CAJNJA010009334.1, from coordinate 9,035 downwards.
GGTCCTCCGACCTCCAGCACACACATGTGTGTGGGGGCAGCCCGCAGGAAGCAATCAGTTTCTGGAAACGGAAACAAGATCTCTTGGCCTTTGCAACACACGCAAATGTTTGTAAATGCCGGCCGTATCACATCACGCTTCCGTCGGAGGCAATACTGTCACCAAGTTTGCGCCACAAGAAATGCTTAGCCAAAGTTTATCCCACTCAGTTCAGCGAGCTCATCTCACTGGTCCTGGGCGCTCGACCAAATCGTCCTGACCTTCTACGATTCTACAACACACATCATTTTGCTTTGTACATGCACTGGCAAGCCAAGCTCACGATTTCTGGGATCTTATCTCACAGTTTCGGGCAAACGGACTATATATAAGCCAAGATTCTTCAGCCTGCTCACAGAAGTACATGCTCATTACAGAAACTGATGTCCACTAATCCCACATCTGCTGCCTACCAGGCCTACCACACACATACTTGCGCGGGCAGCCTCTGGGAAGCGATCTCCAAGTTTCTGCAAACGAAAAATTTCCCGGTCTTTGCAACACGTGCATATGTGTGTATGCGCTGGCGAGTCACCGATTCTGCCAACGGAACCGCTCGAGCAAAGTTGTTGGTTGTGCACACACACTGATGTGCGCCGGCGACAGCATACCAGCACATAGCACAACACTCTCACTTCAACTTCTGAACAAAATCCGATCTTTTGCAAGTCTTCTGAGCCTGAACGTTGCGTCATGCGCTCATGCATTTTTATTCACTGTATCGTAAATCGCTTGCCAATCAACCTCGAATATATCCAACTCAAATATAATATATGAAAATATGCACAAGCAGAGAGAGTCACTCGCCAGACTTTTTTAATCTCACTGGGGCTGGTCCACACTGCCTGAGGGCAAACCCCACTCAAAGAGCAGTGGATGACACCTCCCAGGAGATGTCGCCGACAAGGAAATTCTCAAGACCGGTCACATCCAATCTGCTGGGTGCATCTGCTGGGTTACTGTGTGTGGGCACGCGAGCATACCACACACGTAACTGAAATCTTTGCTCAATGAGGCGGATGGCATCGATTATTGCAGCACCTGTCTTAGTCGCCGAACACGATCTGACAAGTGCATATTTGGCAGCATCGTTGTCCACAAAACTCACCACCTGCGAGCCAGCAAGCATAGACGCCCACTTCCTAAAGGAGATGAGCACCGGAAAAAGCTCAAGCTCGTAGATAGGATTGGCAGAGTCTTGCAAGAGGTCATGCATAACTCGAGTGGGCACGCTCTCACTGAAGGCAGACACAACTCTGCCATACTTGTCATAGAGGACTGCTCCAACCGCGCCAGAACTTGCAGCAGCCTCGCATGAACCATCTGTGAACAGGTACCAAGTGGAGAGAGCTACAGATGAAATTTGCAGCGGAATGGCAGATTTCAAACGCTCTCTCAGCACAGTCAAGGCGGACACGACGGCAGGTGGAAGCTTCTTGCTAGTGGCCCCCGTCCTGGCATGATGGTCGACGGTCCTCAGGGCCTGAGCAGGACCACGACCGAAGGCGTGGCCTTCGAAGAAGTTCATCCTTCCCCTCAATCTTTCAGCCTCCTTCATGCTTAAAGAGCCTTGCTCGACAACCGCCTCCAAGGAGGTATCTAGTTCAGACACACGTTTTTCAGTATGCCCAACCTCTATACTTCCTTCCTTGAAGGGGGCAAGGTTGACAGAAAGCCCAAGCATGTTGAAGACGGTACTGAAGGGAGGAGCCTTCTTCCCTTCCTTCGCAAAGGTAAGGCCCAGCAACTGAAACAAAGACTCTATTCCGAAAGCAGCGTTTTTCTTTAACGATTCCTTGCTCACAACAGAATAGTCGTCAAAGAAGGCGCTCCACATCACCCGGAGGCCTACTATGCCTAGTTGCCACAGGCACAAACTTATTCTAAGGAAGGCCGAAACGGATCCTATACCTCCAAACGGAAGGGAACTAAACCCGAAGAGGGTGGGTTCGGGTTTGCCCGGCTCGGCCACCATGAAGCGCAAGAGATCATAGTCCCTCTGGCAGATGGGAAATTGCTTATAAGCACTTTTCAGGTCGTATGTCCTGCCACATAGAGAGAAGTCCGGATCCTTGACTAACGAAGTAGCATAAGCTAGCATCGCCGCCATCTTGTCGATGGAGTGGAGAACGAACTTTTCTCTAAGCCCCACCGTGGCATTCAGCCCACAGCAAGACAGGTCATCGATCACACGAATCTTCCCATTCTGGAAGATCCCAAATCTCCTCGCCACGACTTTTCCGTCCATCACTTGGTCCTCGCAACGCCAAACCCAGCCCTGTTCCTCCTCAGCTAGAGTTTCCTGCCAAGTGGCCTCCTCCAGAGGACGCTCCTGTCGCACTTTAGCCTTTGACAAGGTCGCTGCGTTGAAACCTGCAGACAAAAGCTTTAATGCATCGACCGAGAATTCGGGCCTCTTCGTTGAAGCAGGAAAGGACCCACTGCTGGGCATCCAACCACTAAGACTGAAGCCCTCCTTCATGTGCCTGACCAGCTCAGTGTCAGGCAGCCCATAAAAATCAATCATTTCTTGTAAAAGGAGAAGCCGTTTCCCTTTCAAGATATGCTTGATGTGCTTCGGCAGACTCGCATGCAGTTCAGTCTCGCGTTGCTCCAGGGCCTTGGCCCTCGAAGACCACTTTGCCACGAAAGCGAGCCTAGCCTTTGCAAGCCTGAGCTCGTCACCCACAATGTTTTCTTCAACCACTTTCTTGAGTAGCGGCTCAAGAGACGACTTGAAGTCTGCAGGATGTCCCGTTTCCACGGCCTTCCTGACAAACGCATCAGGCGATGCTGGGATGCCGAAAAGGACAATCTCGACCAAGCTGGATGGCACAAGCTCAGAAGTGTCCAAGTCACACCTGACGCCAACAGTCGGACTCCTGGTCTCGGCCTGGAATTGCCCCCACTGAAGCAAACGCCGAGAGAGAAACACAGCATGCTGAGGGGCCTGCGGCAGCTTTGAAGATGGTGTGACAACAACTTGCAGATGGTGACCAAACTCTGGCAACAGTTGAGGGGCTTTAGCACCTGCAGGCTGCAAGCTCAGCACAAGTCTCTGGGTACCTTGGGCAGAGTGCTCCACTGCACCTTGCAAAGAAAGCCGATCCGCTATCCCTTGTGCCAAGCAGGCATGCTTAAGGATCCCCGCAACACGATCACACAGAAGGTCAGGGCACTCTGCACGGCTTGAGGTGTCAAAAGGCAGGTCCAAATCCGGTGCCACGGGCCGCCAAGCCTCATGAGAACACAATTTGTTCCCCGGGCAGACTGCTGCTAAGCTTACAAAGGTTTGGTCGGAAGTCCACAACTGCACATGCTTTGGGCGAGGACCTCCATGCTGACACAGGTGGAAATGCACCACCGACCCTAAATGCAACGCCTGCAAAGATCGAAAGAATTCCGTCTGCCAGTACAGTGACGACACCGGATTTTCGATGACACATCGCACACCTCGCTTTAGAGCTGCTTGGAGCAGGACAGTAACCCCATGATACACTTGGTTTGCCACCTCGCACTTTGCTTTGTCCCGCCCCATAAGACCATCCAAACCTTCCGGTTTACTAAGGCTACGGAGGGGCTTAGGGGTTGGCAAGTTCAGGCGCTCGAACCTCGGCAACGGCTTGGACCTCGCCACACTGGCCGCCCCATGAGGCACTGCAGCCCAAATTAGCGCGATCCTGGCGGACTCGGTGCAAATCAACTCCTCGAGGCTTCGCAAGGCCTCGGGGTCAGTCAAGTCCAAGTGATGCACACGGAGTTTAGGCTTCTTGTCAAAGTTGCTTCTACTTGCAATTGGCATGACTTGAAACCCTTGTTTATGGCAGGCCCAGCTAAGAGCAGCAGAGCCACAACACACCTCGATGACAAGCATGTCAGTCAAGCATTTGCCTGGCACCTCATCCTCGGAAAGCTCAGCAGTGAGCATGGGCTTTCGAAGAACGAAACCTGAATCGTGCAGACGACAAACATCTCGAGGGTCAAGTTTCTCAAGAAACCTGGGCGTAAATGCCACAACAACGCATCTCCTCCCAGTCCATGGGAGTGTACAGTGCTTTGCATCCGCAGCGGGAAGCCACTGAGGCCCCGATGCAACATCGAGGATGTGACCAAACCTCGAATGATCCAAAGGGCAGGGTGCTGTACCGGAACTGGCCTGATACCAAATTCCCCCTCCCTCAAAGAATGATATGGGAATTATCAAATTCCAAGTAGACGGCTCGTTATTGGCATCCTGATGCAGATCGGATTGAGTTTGATCAAGAATTGTGAATGCGGCAAACGGGTAGCCACCTGAAAACTGCCCGATAAAACTGCACACGACTTGCACTGAAGATGGAAATTTCGAAGTATTAAGATGGAGGCCTACGACGCCTCCATGCACAAAGCTTCCAGCTGAAAAGGATTTGCCCCTGACGGCTGAGCCTCGCGGCGCATCACTCTTATGCAGAAAATCGAAAATTTTCAATACATCGCCGGCACTTACATGTTTGCCGCGCAAGTCCTCAGCAAGCTCCTCAGCTCGCTCAGGCATGTCTACTTTTTGCCGTTTGACGGACTGGGCAGGCTCTAAAATGTCAGCTGCAGAGGCCATGCTTGCATCAGCACACTGGGAGGCACCTGAAGCACTTTGCACAGCCTCGGCTTGGGGCTCCTGCAGTCACGATTTCTGCTGTCCACCCCGGGCTCTACAGTTGCTGAAGGAGTGGCCTGGCTTGTGACAGAACATGCACACATGGAAACCCTTCTGGCATCGCGGCAGGCCTTCTGCAACCTTGGTTTCCAACGAGCAACCCTCCAAGTTAAAACCCCAACAGCACGGCCCTTTGCTGAACTTCTTGCACCCCTTGAGGGCATCCGGCATGACCTTCTTCGCCTTCTTCCGGAGGCGAATCTTCTTCGGCGGTGTTGGCACATCGGACGGGAAAGCGTCAGATGGCTCAACACTCGGTGGGGCTTGGATTTTGCTAGCTTGCGACACCATGACAGGCAACAGCCACATCTGAACCCTGGAGTCCAGCATCAGCTTGCTCATGGAGACATCAAGCGGCTTAGTCCCGTCAGGTTTCGCCTTGAATGGGGGCACGCACTCACGGGCCATGATGGTCCACAATTCCTTGTCAGCACGTACGATCTGCTGTATGGTGACCTGACTGAAACCAGGGGGCACAGGCGCGCTCAGGGCGAAAAGGAGCCTGTGAAGATAATCCTGATGCGTGCTCCACTCAATCAGGCCACAGTGATCAAAGGCAATTCCCCTCCGCTGAAAAGCAAAGTGAAGCATCAGAGGCGTGGTCACATCCGCCTTGGTCTCAACCTGAGATGCAGAAACCTTCAAGGCCTCTTTCTCAACCTGCACAACCTGGGCCTTGTGATCAATTCCTTGGGCGACTTCCAAATCCCGTTTCCCACACATGGAAGGGGAGATCCAAACAAGCTGCCCTGATTCCAGGATATGATTGACCTTATCAACCAAACCGTAGGAAGGCTGCAACTCCCCAGTGATGGAGACGCCTGAAAGCCTACGCTGCTGATCAGACAACCTGGCCGCACGCTCTGCCATTGGCAGCTTGCGCACCTGATGTTCAGCAGCATCCGAGCTCACCTGATCCTTAAGGGCTTGGATGACATACGTCGTCGCTTCAAAATGCAAATCTCTAAGCTGTGCCACTTTCCCAATCGGAGCAGCAGCTCCGAACACCTGAGCTGCCAGCTCCTGATACTGTTCGGGCGTCGGCTCTGATCGCGGTGTGCCTATGGCAAATGCAAGTTGCCTGAAGCTGCGAATGCTCTGAGCCGCCAAGGAAGTGTAAAGACTCCCATCAGGGCTGACTTCCAGACACCTCTGCTTGAGTGCAGCCTCTGAAGTCACGAGAGCCATCGCACGCCTAGATTCGCCTAGATGTGAAGCTTCGCTATGACACGGGAAACAAAGTGAAAACATAACAGACGCTGGTACCTCACATGAACATGCATGCAAGCCCCTACGCCGACCGAGCCTAAATCTGGCGCAAGAAATCAAGCTCACCTCTTGGAAGCCCGGCTGGGGAAAATTCACCCACCGCGCACACCACACAGGGAATGCTCGACATGAACTGGGAAAGCTCACCAGTGCGCACAGACCCTCGCGTTTTCACCGTTCGATCTACAGAGATCAACGTCTGAAACAAAACTGGCACGGTTTCATGCCAGCATCCAAAACCGTCGCTTTGAGCTTTGCATGCTTCGGGCCTACAGCCCTCCCGCACGCCAAAAGATTTCGGAAGTTCCTAGCCGATGCCAGATGTGCGACCTTTGAAGAAGCATGCAGCCACAGGTCAAAGCCTTCCGGGACGAGCTATCCTCCCGCCACCGCTGCAACCGGCTGGTGGTCGTCCTCATCAGCCGACGAGGTCGAGCTTCCAAGAGACCTTTCATCCTCACCGCCACCTTCCTCCAGGTCCACGACTTCGGGCGCGAGGCCATCTGAACCGTGGCCCTCAAGCTTGACCCCAGCTTCGCTGGCCAGCTCTGCCACTGGCACATCCTCGCCAAGGTCTGGGACGCCCCTCGAAACCGGGGCCCGAATCAGAGGCTCAACAAGCGGCTTGGGTGATCCAGTCAATCCCCTCGTATCATCCGGCCTGAACTTCCCTTCACGAACCTCAGCCAGAAGCTTTTCCACGATGAGGATGTAGGGTGCCTGGGCATCCCTGCTGTAGACTATGTCGAGCCCGCCTGCAGCGTGATATCCCAGACGCTGGATGGAAAGTCCATCAACGCCTCGTTTAGCTGCCCAGGACAAGACCGTCGCCTTGAAGGACTTTGAGGATGGCTCCTGGCCCGCAGACGGCTTGTCCCTGAGGAGCAAACGCAGCCAAGTTGTAGCTTCTTCTGAGTCGATGCCACGGACCGTGGGGCTAGCACTCGAGTCAGGCGCAGGGCAGAAAGGCATGCGTCCGACATCATCCAGACCAATATCCCTTCTGCTGGCCAACCACTGCTCTCCGAACTCTTTAACTCCCAAACTTGGAGATACAACGCGCAGAAATCTGTGTCGCTTGCTCTGAAGTCTGCAAGTCTTGTGAACCCCTATCCGCAGTTCCAAGTAGGTCAGCTGCCCATCCAGGCCTCTGTCCAAAATGAGCTCGTCGGAGTGCTGAATGTCTGACCACCTACACCTGCTGTAGGTGGTCACGAGTGCACACCCAGCAAAATGCCGGGTCCATGGATCACGATGAGTCTCTAACACGTCGTGCAAATACAGAAGCTGATCCACCGTGACTTCCACTACCCCCACACCACGGCACCTTCTACTTTTAAGCAGATCCTCAACCTCATCCACACCAATGACGTGTCGCACAAAAGCAAGGGCCTCGAGCAGCCCTGTGCACCTGCTCTTTGCTATGCCCGCAGCTTCCATATGCTTCAAGAAGGCATACAGGTCCTTCTCGCCACAGGGGAAAGTGATCATCCTTTCTGCAAGAAAAGCTTGCAGACCTGAAATGGCCCTGGCCCTCTTGAGCAAAGTTGAAGGCGCCTTTCCCCTCAAAACATCGGACACGACTTCCCTCTGGGAGTCGCCTTGGACTTCAGCCTCCAGCATGTCATTGCATGGGCCCCAACTTTTGATTAAAGTAAGCCACAAATCAACCCCAATGTCAAACTGGGCGGCTCTTTGATCTTTCCAAGACACTGGCACCCTCATCTTGACAGCTGAGGCAAACGAGACACCTTTGTCCAAGACCCTCACTCGCTTAACTGCTGCAGGAGCAGCCTCGCTATGAGAACCTTCATCGGCTTCCAAGAACGTGGGGACGGTTCGCTTCAGTGAAGGGAAAAGCTCAGGTTCTGAAGAGCCAAAGATTTCCCCAAAGACACCCATCTCCCAGGGCAACTTCAAAGGGTTCCGATCCTGCAAGCTGAATTGAGATTGCACTGCCGAGCGGAAAGTCGAAGCAAAGTCAATGCTTGTTGATTCAAGGGGGTCGACCACGGGTTCTACCTCACATTCGCTGTCCCTGACCTGATCCCACCAACGGCTCTCTGAAACGGCATCACCAAGCTCTGAGGACGGGACACCTCTTGAGAAGTCAGGGGAGCCAGCAGAAGAACCGGGACCTAAACCCCTAGGCGAGAGGGCACAGGCCGGGAAGGAACCAAAGAAACCCCTAGGAGGACTCCTCGGCACATCTAGCTCGGGTTCAGAATGGCCTTCTGGCTCGAGCTCTGTAGGGCCTTCTGCAGCGGACACAGGCAGGGCATCTGAATCCTGCTCGGCCAGGCGACTCTGCACTTGCTCAAAAGGGCCCGGCGGATCAACACCCCCACTGGCAAAACCCGGGCCCGCAGCCAAAAACTCCTGAATCGGCTCTAAAGGAGGGAAGCTCATGCCAAATATGCACGTTGCAAGCGCGGCGCTGCCCGGCGAACAAGGGCTGCAATGGTTTCAAAAACACCGCGAAGCTCGCGATTGCAACAACGGAGCAGCTGATAATCCTCGGGAGGCAAGCAGAGCAGCAGCAAGCTGGAGGCCTGAGCAGCTCCCAGCACGGCCTGAAAGGACGGCCGCTCCTCGTCAGGCTGAAGCACTAGATCGGACTGCCAGCCACGCAAGAAACTCTGCTGATACAACCAAAGGAGGAGCAAGCGCCGAAAGCGGGTCGGAGCTGCACCCCGAGGCACCAAAGGCCTCTGGTCCATCTGCCACCCCACTCGGGGGAGTGGCGTGCAAAGATGCTAAAACCTCGCGAATAGCACCCTGGGACCTGCTAGCAAGTCACTAAGGAGACTAGCGGAGGCCTTTGAAAAAGAAAACTTCAGCTGTCGCAAGCCAAAGCTGCAACATGAGATTCATGACCTACCCAAAAGTCAAAATTTGAGTGGATTGATAAAAGTAAATCAAGCAAGCTAATTTGCCACAGCAAATTTTTCCTCAACAGCAAATAAAGTCACATCCCCTTTTTGAGTGGCTGTTTGGGGAGTGTTGACTTGCATGCTCGAAGAGAAAACTACAC